>JAGXJF010003420.1:0-72570 GCA_019208055.1 Stipa capillata
GTCCCAGAAGGCGAAGGGCGCGCTCGGACCAGACAACAGGCGTCCCCACCAGAAGTAAGGACCGATCAGGTGAGCCCCAAGGTCGCTGACCCGTGGGCCCCCTAGCTACGCGGCCCACCCATAGTGATCGGATAGCGCCCAACCAAGTCTCCGCGTCTGACCAATTGATTGCGCGAAACATCTGCTCGCCTCCAGCGCTTGAAAGCGCAATAAAGTGGTCGGAAAGCGCACTCCACCTGGTTTGGGTTATTTCAAAACCAGGCGACGCCGGTCCGACCGGTTCACACCCTATTCGGCCGGTTTTCAGAAGAATTTTTCCGGTTCCTGGAAGGTAAAATGTTTTCCACCTTTTTCATGTAGAAACTTTTCTAAGATTTCAAATATTTTTGAATACAAATAGAGAGGAATACAACAGGGCTAATTTCCTTTTCTTTAAATCAGCACATACACTGTATATATTAATTCCCAGAGCCCTTGAAATACATACGTCGCAGTTAGGTATCTTTCAAAACCCCCGAAAATGTTCATGAGCCCAAATCATGATTCATTATGGAGATAAAACCTATTGAACACATGAATCATATTTGACTAGACATCCTTAATACTTAACGAATGAATAATTCCCTGCAACCTTTTTCTTTTCCCTATAACCCAAAGTCCAAAACACCTAAAGCATGATAGGATAGCGTCCTGGGAATTTCTGTAGCCATTGGAAACCAGAAAACCAAATAAATACCAATAAGGCCGGTAGAACCGACTTCCATTTAAATGAGATTATCACTTCTTGCGATTCGCGGTCTAGCTAAAAACCTACACGAAGACCAGGGCACTATAAACAAAGCTCTAGCATGTAAGCCCATGTCTAGTACTTTCTGAACCCTAATCACATGGTAAATCAAACCCCGAAGCCTAGAGCTACTATGAGTACATGCTTCCTCTAAGAATCCTAAACCCTAGCTTGGTGAAATATCGACTAAAACCCTTTTAATAAGAGGTATCTAACTCGCCATATCTTATGCGTCTGGTAGTCACGACCCATTTATTTGGCTCTTATTTGGATCTTCACGCATGGTCGTTATTCGACGATTTGTCATGTAGCTAACGGAGTGACGCGCATCCGCAAGGAAGGTCCAGAGATGTCTCCGTCTCAGAATCGGAATCCGGAATCACCAGGCAAGCATTCCCACTTATCTCTGTCTCAGAATCGGAATCCGGAATCACCAGGCAAGCATTCCCACTTTGACCATGTTGAATCCTATAAGTGCAAAGTATATTTATATTGTTTGCGAAGGTGCATGCTATGTGTTATCACCGATATTTTATGTGGAATAGTTACACCCAGTAGTGCAATAGCTTAGGTCTGATAACCCTATCCTTGTAGCCCTAGTATTAACTATTGATCATGGTACGATCGGCAAATAATTAGGAATATAGGCATTAGCCCTGCTTAGAAACAAAACCCATTTTTGAAACAGCTACTACAGACTCCTTCGGGAATTGGGAATAAAGCCCTCGGGCTGGCAGTGCCGTCCGAGGTGATGTTTTGAAATTGATGCTTTCGAAACCCTAAGTGGAATTGGAGATTGTTTTTTATTCGAGCGAGAATGTAAGGGTGTTATGGGTGATGATGGAGTAGCCGGAAGCTACATGGATGCTAGGTGATGAAATGGAGTCTTGCTCGAATAGCTTAAGGACCGAACCTAAGTGCCGCTAAACCGGTTCCTTACCGTACGTCCACATGACCTTTATGGGAAGGTCTTGGTGTAGTAGCCCGGCAAGTATTAAAGTCTGGACCCGTGGGAAGTATGGGAATGTGCTAGTTGGATGAGTCTTTCTAGAGGGTGTCTACACGATATGGGGGTAGAGATCCGACACAAAGATGAGTCCGCTCCGGGTTGTGGTGTCAGGCTGCCTGGACACAAATGGAATTGGGTAGATCTTGTCTAGCGGGGCCAGCTTTAATATAGAAGCGGGTGAAAGCCTCGTTGTAATAACCCTGCCAATACACCTCGTGAAAGTGTATCCGTATGCGCACGGCAACAAGGATGACTTACATCTTGTGGGTAAGCCGTACAACCTCTGCAGAGTGTTAAAAACTATTCGAATAGCCGCGTCCTCGGTCATGGGCATGAACTGGCAAGCCCACACACTGGTTAGACTGAGTTTTGTTTGAGAAAGTTGGGAAATGGGATTAAGGACGTGGGCATGATGTGTCCACAGAGTGCAATCAAGGCCATGCTGTGGTGGCAAGGGATTGCAGGAGAAAGGAACCCAGCCGTATTGGCCGAATGGTGTAAGACCATACGGGCTGGTGATGAATAGCCTAGTTACCGGTTAGACGGAGCTGTTGGCCGATGGATGGAGCTATCTGAGGATAGATGGAGCCATCGACGACAGATGGAGCTATCGGTAATAGGAAGATAGAATTGAGTAGCGGTGTCTACTCCATGAGATGAGATGAGATGTTATTTTACATTACCGTGAATTTCAAAATGCTTTTGCAATCTACTATTCTGTTATTTACACTGAAACCTTACATTTCCGCACAACAAGCAACTTAGGGTAGAGCTATTTCTTGAATCACTCCCTGCATGAATTATTGCCGTATAGTCCTCCTGTGGGAATAGCTTGCGAGTACATTCAATGTACTCACCTGACTTGTTGATTTGGCCAGACGAAGGAGACATCAAGACCGAAGATCTATTTACGAACGCAAACGCTAGGGCGTAACCCCAGTCAGTTGCCTGTCGGGTATGGCATATTGCTGGGCTTCATCAACGTTTGATTTCCGCTGCAAGTTTATAGCCGCTGGCTACAGGTATCAGACTATTGACCTTGACGGTCTATTTACATAGACAATGATATTCAGGTTAACTCGTGTGTATCAGTTACTGATCCAGGGACCGGTACAATAAACACGAGGGAGTATCCGGCTTAAAAACCGGGTGCGCCACACAGTGGCGGCGGCAGATGCCAATCCCATGGTGGTTGACGATCAGTTCTTCATGAATAAAAATGCTGGTACATTTTGGTCAAGTCGTATCGACTGCTACAAAATCATACCAAACATGGAAAATGAGTTGGATGAAGATGAAGAGGCTAACGAAGGATCTAATGACAACGAAGACGAAGGGGGTGGTGGTCCTTCTGAAACAGCGGTAGCGGCCGAAATGGATGAACTGAGTATACAACGCCTGCAGATCCCGCACGAGGACAACTCGCACTGGGGCTTTGATGACTCAACGCTCATGGTCGGACAACAATTCCCAAGCAAGCATGCCGTGCAGACGGCCATCACTAGACATGCCGTCACCATCAGTCGAGAGTATAGAACAACAAGCTCAAACCCAACAAGTTTGAAGGCTGTATGCACAAGTGCGGGTTGTCCAGGAAGAGTCCGTGCAACCCAGGGGGTGGGGATTATGAAGAATTTTGAGATAAGGTGCTTGTAGATCACACATGTGAGCTATCAGAGCCGTTGACACAGCACCGCAATGTCACTGCTGCATATGTGGCGGAGAAAGTGTACCACTTAGTATCGGAGGATATAATAGTGGGCTCGAAGGCACTGATGTCCGACGTGGCTGATGCAGTTGGGTTTCCAGTCAGCTACAGCAAAGTCAGAAGAGCTAAGCAGAAGGTGATAGAGAGGATGTTCGGGACATACGAGGATGGGTATAACTATGTCCCAAGAATGCTCCATCAGATAGCAGAAGCAAACCCTGGCACTTACATAAACAAGCTAGATAGGCCACATCCGGATGGAGTACTCGGTCGTTTAATACTCGATCGTATATTCTGGGCGTTCAGTCAAACTATACAGGCATTCAAGTTCTGCCGACCGGTGCTATGCATGGATGGTACATTCCTCACGGGAAAGTACAAGGGCACGCTACTGGTAGCTGTCGCAGCAGATGCAAATGATCAAGTCCTCCCAGTTGCATACGCAACCGTTGAGAGCGAGAACATGGATAGTTGGTTGTGGTTTCTTGTGAATCTGAAGACATCTATTGTGCAAGATAGGCCTAATGTGTGCATAATAAGTGACCGTAATGCGGGCCTGCTTAATGCAATCAACACATTAAAGACCACTGCTCCAGCTCCTTACAGGTGGAGTGATATTGGAAGCAAGTGGTGCATGAGGCATCTTGCAGCCAATTTCTTCACTCGGTTCAAAACTAAGGATTTGATGAAGACCTTTAAGAAGATGTGCATGCAGAATCAACTCAGAAAGTTTCAGGCCATTTGGGCGGCACTAGAGACCGCAACAGCATCGTATAGTGGTCAGTCGCAGGGGGAGGAACAACAGCCAGTGCAACCTAATGCGGGACCGAGTAGAAGAGTTAAGACTCTATCTGAGTGGATCGCCCGACACGCTCGGAGATGGAGAAATGGTCATTAGCTCATGATATGGACGGCAGAAGATATGGCATAATGACAACAAACATGTCAAAAGCTTACAACGGCGTGCTTAAAGGTGTTCGGTGCCTTCCAATAACTGCCATCGTTGATGAAACCTAGACCCGGACCGTTGGTTACTTCTATAACAGATCACTGGCTGCTAAGGAAAATATGGACAAAGGAAAACAGTGGTCCGAAGTCATGCAGAGGTACATGGATAAAAAAATTAAGAAATCTCAGAGCCATGACATCAGAGTTATTGATGGATTGAGGAGGAAGTACGAGATTCGACTAAGGCAGAAGCATGTGAACAGTCATGTGAGAGGTGACAGAAAGCACGAATGCAAGCTGGACGCTGATGTCTGCGTATGCACCTGCAACAAGCCGCAACTGTTTCACTATCCTTGCTCGCACGTGTATAAGGCGTGCGCCCACATGAAACAAGCCTCGCAGCAGTATGTGTCTCCATACTTTGACATCCACCATCTCCTGGGGACATGGAGTAGTGAGTTCAATTCGTATGGCTTAGACATGAGCTACAAGGATGTCTGGCCCGGTCTTGTCGAATGGGTGCCCAATATAGCTTTGAAGCAACACAAGAGGGGACGCCGTCAATCGTCTCGTTTCAAGAATGATATGGATGAAAGCCAACTGGGAGAACGACGCAAGTGTAAGATTTGCATGACAGCTGGCCACACGAGAAAGAATTGCCCGAATCAACCACGTGGATCGAGTTGTCACTAGTGATTGATGTACCTTTAATGTTTGTACCATGTCATAGAAGTTGTAAAATCTATGTGTAATACATTTATGTACCCAATCTTCCCAGCCTGAGTTATTCTGAAAAATTGCTTAGATTTGGGAGGAGAAGAAGAAGTACTTCGCGGATGGATAGCGACGATAGATGTAAGTCTTGCAATATTATTCCTCCTCATATGCGTTGAAACAGTAGGTGCACAATTTCTGTTATGTGGAATAATAATTTTTCAAGCAAATTACTAGATGCCAGTGATGTTGTCTGGAACCCGAGAATGGACTGTGAACTTCTTACTACTGCGAGTACGAGGAGGTGGAGTTGTACAATTATGTGTTCGCAGATCTTTGAGGAGGTTTGAAAGTGCATCCAGTCCCAAGGAGAATGGGAGGATGATTATCTAGCCCCACGGTTTGGTTTTGATGGTTAATGGCAACGCTCACCTGTATCTAACATTTACAAGGAGTGTGAACAGGAGTTTAGATGAACAGGTGAATGATCAAGACAATGACTGACTGATGATGAGGCCTAAAAAGACCAAGGAACCGTGTAAGTCAGAAGGGCTAGCTGAGCTAGTCTCCTGAGGCTCAGTTGCGAGGAAGCCAAGGCTGTGCTCGAGGGCAAGCGAGGTGATGGTGGCTTGATGGAGTTCAAGGACCGTGACTGCAAGCTGGATAAGACCTGGAGGAGCTGGGAAGCTAGTGGATCTGCATCAAGATGGTTGCTATGCGTCTTCAAGGGTTGTCACCTTCAGTTGGTTGCTTGGAACCAGTGCCAAGATTCTGAGCAAGCTGGTCAGTGGCAGTGGTGAGTCCATTGTCCTCCTGATTCAGTTTAAGGCTTGTAGTGAGCCGGCCAGTGTTGTGCTCAGGTGCTGCCTGAGGCAACCGAGTCCACCTGAGTTTGGCATCTGAGACTCAGGTGGGTAGCTCAGCCGTGGCTAGTAGGTTACCGAATGTAGGTTAGCTGAGTCTCAGATAGGTGTGTCTGGTGGCTCTTTGTCTGACGTGGCACGAGGGTAACGGCTAGCTGCCAGGGACCCTATAAATAGGGAACCTGGGGAGGTTTCGACCTCAACCTTTACCTTTACCATAGCAAGCACCCTGCTGTTGCAAGAGAGAGCTCTAGGTCTCCAAGAGAGTGTTGCCTGCGTGCATCCACTGTGAGAGAGAGATCCTTTGCATCTGAAGAGCTTCAGAACAAAGTGTTCGTGGTACTGGTTCCTCCAAGAACCTGAGAGAGCTCTTGGTGTTTGTCAGCTCCAAGACCGGGAGGTTGGAGCCGTTGGTGAGCAGGCCAAGTCTTGTGTGGCTGCCTCCAAGCGTATGTGAAGACGATTTGGGTCTGCCTATCTTGCTGCGGTAAGATCAAAAGGATTCCACACAAGATAAGTGAAAGAGGAAAGAGCACGGTTCAGTGCCGGCTGTGAAAACAGCTTCCTCAACGGAGACGTACCACTCTGCAAAGAGTGGGAACTTCGGTAAAACAAATCTCCTTGTTTACTGTTCTTGTATGCTTATTTGGATGATTTGTTTCTGCCTGAGTTGATATATCTAGGATTGACACTGTTGCACTCAACTGAGTTTCCCACCCGAGACTCGGTTGACTCACTTAGCAAAGTAGTCTCCTTTCTGAGCTATCTATCTGTTGCATGCAACTGAGTCACTCATCTGAGCCTCAGTTGACTCTGTCTAGCTCTCTGTTTTTCTCTGTTGCTATCTGAGTTACATACCTGTGTGTCAGTTGGATAACCCAGTTGCATATATTTTGCTAAGCCTGACCTTTATAAATCAAGTAAAGCCCATTAAGTTATTAATTTTCTAGAGCCGACCTATTCACCCCGCTAGTCAACTCCTGAGATCCTTTCAAGGTTCATACGCGTGCTCTTGTAGAGCAGTTAGCGAGAAATGGGTTTCCTGGAATTACGTACAAGCAAGTGTGCAAGCGTTTGAGAGAGTTGCACAGGATGTGGAAGAGGGTGAACGAGCTTAGAAAACTAACCAGGGCGAAGTACACAAGAGGCAAATTCTGCGAAGGGACATAAGTATCCCACAATCTCAATACAACAAGCACATAAGGGTTAGAACAATTCATTTGTTCTTAGCTTGTAAGCATTTCATGAACCGTTTTCGTTTGATACATCAAATTTTCGGTTCGTAGGCACATCCAGAGGATGCAGGCTTGCTGAACTATGAGATCCGAAACTTGGGGACATATGGAGCGATTCTGGGGAGACCCACTTGCTAGTAGAAGACACTTAATGAAGAGAACATATGAAGAAGAGGAACGCATAATTGGTGGACTCCCTCCTTTGGAAAAACATGGGCGCACATCAAAGGACAAAGGCGCATGCAGTTCATCAAAAAAGGCGTTAACAGAGTGCTCGTCGAGTGACGAGGACTTCTCGAAGCTGTTTTGCTTCAAAGCCCCTGCCCAAGTGAAAAAGGTGGCAAGCGATAGCGAAGATGATTTTATGTAGTCCTATTAGAAGTAGTAGCGAATAATTGCATGATGTAGCGACGATTTGTGTAGCAAACTATTAATGTGGCAGTGTAACGTGGCTCCGTAACCTATGCTTATGTAATATTTTTTAAATTTCTAAATAAAAAATTATTATTTCAACAAAAAGCTCTGTACAACTATCTGTGCAATATTGTCATGTCGTTCTATCATTTAATTTTTTAAAACATAAATAACCCGTCATTTTTGTACTTGTAGGACATGGAGCCGTTGCCTGAATTACTTAAGCCAAGGTACGACAAGCAACACAGGTGCCACTGTTGGCTAGCTGGTGCCGTTGACATTCCACCAACCTTCAAACTTAGGGCAACAAGGACACACTGGGACTTGGACGAGCGGTTTGTTCCACGTCTTCGGGCGAGTGGACTTCTGCCATTTGCTAGGATGTTACCAACCTTCACTCTAGACGCATCTCTGTTGTCTGCTCTAGTCGAAGGTGGAGACCTAAGACTCACACTTTCCACTTTTGTTGGGGAGAGATGACGGTGACTCTTCAGGATGTGTCCATGGTCACTGGTTTGCCTATACGAGGACAGGCAGTTGTTCCACCACCCCAGAGAGTTGACTGGAGGGAGCACTTGGGTGAGAGATTTGGTGTTCAGATACCCAGAACAGACACGGGTGTTGCCGCACGAGGTGTGCCTCACCAATGGCTTAGGAGGTTTGAGACGTGCCCAGAAGGGGCTACTGATGAGGTTGTGAGTACCCATCTTGTTGCGTACTTGTTGTTCCTCTTCGGTGCGTACATGTTTCCTAGTTCACACGGTAATGTAGTTTATCCAAACTACATCCACCTAGCTGAGTCTTTGGCTGATGACCTGCTCGATGCCATCCCACAGTACAGCTGGGGATCTGCAGTGCTCTGTGCTCTTTACCGGGGTTTGTGTGACGCCTCACAGCACAAGAAGGCCAAAGATCCAGGACTAAATCTCTGTCATACCTTGCTTCGGTTTTGGTCGTGGGAGCACTTTCCAGTTGGACGGCCACAGATCACAGTTCCGGTCCACCCGTACCCCATAGGAGAGGAATACAGCGGTGGCCCAACTATGAGGGACTAGGTGGACATACGGCAAGCTATCATGGGCTCGAGAAGTGTCGGCCCGGTGCTACGTGTTCTACCACCAGGAGTTCGAGATGTTGCACCAAAATGGCGTCATATGGTTTCCCTGGACAGAAGATCATATAAACAGTGTCGTGCCTGCAGGGTTGTATGTTCAGTGTTTCATGGATAGGCATCTCTGGTTGACAACTTCGCACCTTGTATTCTCACACATGGTGGAACCGTATTCACCGGGACGTGTCATGAGACAATTTGGTCTCTTCCAATATGTCCCCCCCTCCAGATAATAGAGAGCTCGAGAACAAGGTTCATGAGTAAGTCACAATCGAACTTTATAAATATTTTCATTTCTGTAAAGTGCTCTCTAAAATACCCTTTGTCATGTCATATTGGTAACACAGGCAGGACAAAAAAAGCAGAAAAGACGACGATTGGAGGGGGTGCAACGCGTATGGAAGGACAGTTGGGATAATAGGGCTCTTTTTGAGGTCATCCGGGAAGAACGATAAATAGCTTTCATGTGTGCCAACAATTATATAAATGTGGATGATTACAATATGAAGTTATATACAGGCCGTACGACGAGCGCACGTATGACGAATACATACGCTGGTATGTGCCGAGGACGTGCACTAGGCTCACTTCTACTCCACCATCGAGACAGCTTCACTCCCGCATTCACACCAACTACGGTTAGTGATGGATCGGCACAGAGCTTCGGTTCGTGATGACACGGTAAGAAATCGTATGAGGTTGTGAGTTACGAATTTCAACCCTCAAGTATGTGACGATCTTTTCACGTAGTTCGATAGGGCGTTGCGCATTCAGGATACTGCCGCTTCTGTCATTCGCACAAGTCTAATCAGGACCCCTCCCTTATACGAAAGGCGAAGCAAATGTACGAAGATGAGAAGGGCATTTTGAAGAATTTAAGATGCGGTCAGTCTGATGACATAATACGACGGAGCATTGAACATGCCCGAGCAGAGGTCCGTGCGTCCAAGTGAGGCACGATCAAGCCTAGCGCGTCCAAGTGAGGCAGGACCAAGTCAGGCCCGTGGTTCAATATCCGCTTCTGGACGTCGAGATCGAGAGGTATGTCTTTTTAAACGTTAGAGGTTATCTTACTCATGCTCATGTTAACTTTATCGTACTGCTTGCATCCGTAGCCGACCATGCGAGCTGACACGACGCTCATGCGAAACTCGTCTTGGAGAGCTCATACAGGATTTCCGAGGATGCACGAGCAGGGCCAGAGCTATGAGGGAGGCGCACTTGGGGAGGTATGCTATCTAAACTGAACGATACTCCGCATGTAATCTACATACGATACTCCGTGGTCATACTGATGTTTATCTGACCTTGATGCCTATGTTTCAAGTCATCCATATGCCCTAATATGACACTCGTTAGAGACCCGTCTAGGAGAGCTAGTACAGGTCCTCTGAGGATGCACGAGCAGGGCCAGAGCCCTCAAGGAGGTTCAAGCACAGAGGTACGTGTACTATCTTCTAATCAGTAAAGAAAATAAGTGCTAAAATTATTTTAAATTATTTTTGGTATGTAATTTATTACTTTGTCGCCTCAGTACGACATGGAATCGCCGTACGCACAGGGCCAGAGCTCTCATGGAGGTGCAACCAGAGAGGTAGAAAGTTTAAATTTAACCTGCCAACTATTTGCTTGCTTAAATTTAATCTTACACATTTAATTACGATTATTTTTTTACCGACAATACACCACCTCGATTCGCCGATGGGGGAGAGTGCCTTTCCTGTGCAGAACCCGTGTTTTCTTTCAAATATTCAGTATCAGTCCCTCGTTGGAGGACCTACTTACCAGGGTGCGTCATCCCACGATATGGCGGAGGACTCTCAGCGCCATCATTGGATAGACAATTTGTTTTAACCTGACGAGCTTCCTTACAGCCAGATTCCTACACAGCCAGATGTTACGCAAGACAGTCAGCAAACTCCGCCCTACAATGTCGGACCAACCCAACACCGCAGTCACAGTTCACCTTCCCCTCTGATCACATGCCGCCAAGGCATAAGAGAGGAAGAGGCTGATTACCGTGAGTTTATTTATTTCTATGCAATATATCACGTTATTCTCGTTCTAAAAGAATTTATTGGTGGGTTTAATACATGCTATATCAAAATATTAAATTTTGTTACAGCTTTTCCAAATTATTTTGCTGTGCTTTATACTCATGTTTTTTCTCTCCAAAGCGTTGCACTCGGCGAGTGAGACACTGGCTAGCGTCGCACTCGGTGAGTGAGACACTGGCCAGCGTCGCACTGGGCCGGGGCGAAACTGGCTAGCGTCGCACTGCACGGAGACGACACTGGTGCGTCGTACAGGCCGGAGGCGACGCTGGCCGTGTCGCTGCGCGCGGGGTCCGACTACCGTGCGTCGCTCTCGAGCAGTCCGACACGAGCCACGTGTCCGGTGTCACGCGTGTCGCCGTGATTTTTTTGCCATTGCACGGAGAGGCAGGCCAGATGCGGTATTGACCGCGGTCAGCATGCTAGATGTGCCATTTTTCCGGACGACGGCGGGGGTACACCTTGCACAAAAATCAATGGAGTGTTGGTCAAGATGTAAAACGGGACCTAGGGACCTCACGTGCATGTTGAATTGGACTATTTGATGCACTACCCGTGAAAGCACTCTTATCGGAGACGAAGGCGAAAAACAATCTTCCTACGCTTTGGACCAAAATCAAATTAACTAAATGTGTGATCTCTACTCAACATAAGGGTGGCAATGAGCCGAGCCGAGCTGGCTCAAGCTGGGCTCGCTTGAGCTCGATAAATTTCGAGCTGAGCCGAGCCGAGTTAGGCTCGTTGACACAAACAAGCTAGAAACGAGGCTTGAGCCGAGCCTGGATGAGCTTCAAGCTGGCTCGAGCCGGCTCGCGAGCCTCCCAAAAATTTGAGCATGACCTTTTTGCAAAACATAAATTCAGAAATATTTTACACATAATTCAGCAGGATGATAAGACAATTTCAAGCACAATTTCAGCAGCATATAAGCTTTATATAAGTCCACAAATCCATAAGTCAAGCACAATTTCTCTTCCATAAGTCAAGCACAATACATCAAGCACACTATATCTTGCTTTACTTTTACTGGAATTTGTATCAATTGGTGCAAGACAAGAAAGTACTCGAATGTGTTTTTTATAAAGTACGTAAATGCTAAGCATTTAGATATCTGGATCTCCACTCTCCTCTTACCTTATAAAAGGAAAATCATTTAGATAGCAAATTGAGTACTCTAAAAGGAGAAAAACACTCGAATGTTTGTTAGTAATACCCAAGAACTAATACTGCATCAACTATTGGGCTTATTTAAATCATTTTTCTGGTTACCACTTGCTCATATTTTCAAGACGAAGTATGGTATTATGTTTAGTGTCTCATGTGAGATTCATGATAATTCAATTTACATGTATATAATGGTAGATGATTTGATAAATAAAAGAACTCTGAAAACGAACTTGATGTATTTTCTCTTCAGCCATAAATGTCATTATATCTTGAGAAAATTACTTCTGTGCGACTGCATAACATTTCATTAATCCCGCTTCACCTTCTTCTCAAGCTCCTTGGCGGGCACAGAGGTGGGACCGCAAGACGGCGGGATGCAGAGGCGGCCGGGCTGTGGAGGCGGACGCCACTGGCCATTGGGGAAGGCCAGAGGAGCGAGCTCGGGCCGTCGACCGTTGGCGGAGGCTGGGAGCGTCGAGGAGGCGGCGGGCGAGCACCGGGCGCTGGGGAGGCGGGCACCTGGCAGAGGCCGGATGCCGAGGCTGGGGAGGTGGCGGGCTGGCGGCTTGCCGCTTGGGCCGTCGGGTTGGCGGATGCCGCTGGGGAGGCACGCTAGTCGCTGGGGCGGTCGTCGGAGGCTGGGGCCGTCGGCGTCGGGGGGAGGCTGCTGGCGCGCGGTGGCCGGGACGGGAGAACTGGAGCAGCCGAGCAGCGCCGCTACGCGATGCGGTTTGCCTAAGCCCTAAGGGCATGCCGCATCTATGGGTTGCCGGCCTGCCACTTGCCTTGGGCCGAGCCAAACGAGCCAATCGAGCGGCTCGCGGGCCAGCTCGGGCTCGGCCCATTTAACCACCGAGCCAGGAGGGAGGCTCAGGCTCGACCCGTTTGAACACTGAGCCGATCCGGGCCGGGCCGGGCTGAGCCGGCGTGAGCTCGGGCCGAGCCTCGAGCGTCGGGCTTTCCTGCCAGCCTAAACTCAACATGGCAAACTCAATTTTAAGCTTTCAGACTAAACAGATACCTCCAGCGCGAGATGACACAGTGGCGACGCACGGATGCACACAAATGCCACGATGTTCCTAGCAAATCAGTTGAGGGTTTGCTCCGGTGTTTGCAGTAGTGAAAAAGGGGTGAAAAGAGTTGTCTAACAATGGTTTAGATGATATAAATGAAGTTATGTGTCGTGAACCGTACTGAACGTGGCGAACTCAATGGTCAAGCTTTCAGACTAAATAGATACCTCCGGCGGGAGATGACACAGTGGCGACGCACGGATACGCACCAAAATGCCACGGTGTTCCTGGCAAATCAATCGAGGGTTTGCTTCGGTGTTTGTAATAGTGGAAAAGGGGTGGAAAGAGTTGTCCAACAATGGTTTAGATGGTATAAATGGAGCTCTATGTCATGAGATATGGCGAAAACAAATTTGTATTAGTGGAAGGTTGAGGTCTTCACAACTACTGGCTCTCCCGACGGTGTTAGCTCCTGGCAGGTACGTGTAGGGTACCCTAAGCAGTGGAGTGAACGGAATTGACGGCCATGGACAGAAGCGAACGGCAACGATAATTAAGCTAGCTTCAATGTGCTCTCCATCGTTACAAGTTGAGCACTAGGTGGAAGGAGACTCCTGGCAAGTGAAGCCCACCATAGAGAGAGAGAGAGAGAGAGAGAGAGAGAGGGGCAAGCTGGGCTTGGTCTGCTCGCAACTGGGCTGGTCCAGAAACGGCCCAAAGGCTAGGAGGGTTCAGTAATTGAAGTTGATTAGTTTTTTCTTTTTATTTTTTTCTGTTTTAGATTTTAAATGTACAAAGGGTTCAAACTTAGATATTCAAATTTTTAAAAGTTCTCGGAGGGTCTCTATTTTATTTCTGACCTACCATAAATTTATCAGATTTTTCTAAATTTTATTTTACTATTATTTAAATTCAACTTTAGTTTGGCTCCAAAATGGGTTTGAATTGTGAGTGAGTGAACTACTAATTCTAAATTAATAATTTTTTTATACGCTTCAAGAGGGAAAATAAGCCAACAATATAACTTTTGGGGGGAATTGAGGAAATGTATTTAATTACCATATTAATTATTTACAGTTCTTCCAATATTAGAACTTGAACTAATATCACTCAATTGAAATACCAAATTTATTTCAAATCACTTGAAAATTTTTAGAGGCTTTCTTTGAGTTGTGCCGAGACCTATGAAAATTATCAAATAGGATCTTGGATGATTTTGCTTTCACCTATTTTATTTAAGTGTATTTTAGGTCAAATTTGTATGCTTTTAGTTTAGGGTTAATTTAACTCTAATTGCAGAAATGATATGGAATGAAGATGCATTTTATTACATGACCACCAAGGTACTTTTTCGGGGCCTGGAATCACACTTGACTGAGGGAATGATGCATCGTTAAAGACCAAAAAATCATGTAACTAGGACATATGCTTACCTCATATGCACCCTCTATTAGGTGGTCCGACACTGAACCAACATAGCATACGAACTTCACCTGACCATATGGTTGTATGTCTCACTAGTGCTCCAGTCTGTACGGGCATCATCCGATAAGTCAAAATTAATTTCAAACACTCTCATAGAGACTTAACACTCATCTCCTGCAGCGAACATCGCAATTACTTAGAGGAGCCTGACGCCTGTGTCCACACCCTAACCTAGTCGACCGAAGCATGAGCTAGTGGGTCACCTGAAGGCCCGACACAAACGTCTACACCCTGCCTAATCGGCAATCGCATCTCAACTAGCGGGTCACTCAACTAATGTGATCATAAGGCTCACACAGAGGATTAGTGCTAATTCTCTACCGTCATCTCCATATACTTTAAACGTACACGCACTATGCATGGAGGAACATGGTAAACAACTTGAATATCATTACGTGAAGTCTAAAGGAAGATTGAAATAGATAGTAGTTCACATCCCATATGTTTGGGCAGGTACTTAAGTTACAAACAAAGGACTCGGAGGTCACAAGTACCAAACAACTTAAACAACAGAAATGTAAATGTTGAGCCCTGCATACAAGCTAGTATCTTCCTACCCAAAGTAACCCACAAAATACCACAAGTTCGACAGCTAATGAGGCAACCACTCATGCATCGTTTTGGAAATATTCATCGAGGGAAGGATCACATGTTCCTATGCATGCAAAACCAACTACCAATGAGTACAAACGTACCCGCAAGTCTTAGTAGTGCTTGTGATTGAAAAGTAGCATGACATCAATATAAATTAAACCATTTGATCATAGAAAAGTGAGTAAGAAACTAGTAAAGACATGAGGATATCCATAACAACATATAAGCTTCAAGGCATCAAGCCCATTTTTAACATTAAGCACAATTACTCATCCAGCCAAGCATGAGACATTATCATCCGAAAATCTCCATAATTTACAAATCTGGACCATTATTAATTTCAACAAAGGGGAGCTAAAGCTATTGGCAAGACACCACCGAATGCCCTAGGGGCTCCCTAGGTGAGGATTGCAAGTCCTCACATGGGTAAAGACCACCTAAGTGCATCCAATGTGCTCCACAACGGCTAAAAGGTGACATGTTGTTAGGTCAACCCGAGACATGCATCGACTTAAGGTTTGGTAGCCAATCCCAATTTATTGGCTCGGTAACCTTCAACTTACTGGCTCGAAAAACAATTCAACCATGTCACCGTTCACCTAACAACCGTGCTTCCACGTCACTCATCTTTCCTTAGGTTCTAGTTGATTAAGCATCAATTTAAACAACCCACATTGATCAACAAAGTATAACAATAAGCATTTCATCATGATAGGAAATTGATACCAGCACATATGATAGAATATTGCGAATATACTAGAATTCAAAAGACAGCATGGCAAGTTAGCTAGCTCAGCTTTCCTAGATTCATTTACTCCTGGTCTTGCTGGGATTTGAGAATAATTTGGTTCTCCTCCCTCGTCACCGATTTCTAACATACTGCAAGACAACGCCGAAAAGAGGGAAAACAATGGCAATAGATAAGAACTCATGGTGCAAGGGAGTAAATGATGCATGCTAATTTTTAGGATTTTTTGCAACTGGTCTCATGTTATTTGGATTTGCATATTAAAATATACGAATTTTAAACTAGAATTGATGTTGTTGTATCATTTTCATTAATTCAAAATTTTTATGGATAACAAAATTCATGGGAGTATTTTTATTCGGTACTAAATTTCTTACTGATTATTGTCATACAAATTTCACAATTTTTGAACTAAAGATGAATTTATTATGAATTATGCAATGTTTTAATCGTTTAAACATTTCAGATTATTCCAATCACCAAGCATAGTTGAAATTATTTTTGGTTGATAGTATATCTTGTCCTGGTCAGCAATTATGAATTTATTATGATTTTTACAAACTTTAGCCTTTCGCTCTCTTTTCGTCAGTAAAGGAAAATTCTTAACTACTTTTAATACCCTACTTCTATCTAACCCTAGATACTGACTGTGGGCCGCATTAGGGTTTTCCCTTTTCCTGTGATTTATTTTTCTGGTTAGGAAAATTGGGGGGGGGGAGGGTCCACCTGTTAGCCTTGGTAGTAGTCGTACGACTCTGTTAGACCGTACGGCCAGCAGTCAGCCTAGTATGAGGAACCAATTAGACCAAGCTCAAGCATTGCACCGGTGAGCTCGATGGTGTTTACGCGCCTGAGAAGGCTCTACCTGCTGCCATGAAGCAAGGCGCGGTTGAGGAGGGTTCGGCGGGGTAGAGCGTATCGAGTAGAGGTGGTAGACGCCGATGAAGTTTTTTTTTGAACTGAGACCGTAGGAGAGGCTCCTATGGCAATTATATAAAAGAATTAAAAAACAAACATTGTACAGGCAAAACAAAAGGGAAAAAAATAGCTACCTAGAAGCTGTACAAGAGGAGGAAAGGTCTCCTCTACAAAAAGATTATGACAAAGAACCAAGCCATTCTACTTAGATAGTTTTATGAGCAGCCTTCAGCCTGTGCGACAGCATGGTGACATCACAAGTAAAAGCTTGGTGCCAAGCAGCAAAGGAAACCGGTTTTGAATTTTCTAGATATTCCAGGCGGCAAGAGTCACAACTTCCAGAAAGAAAGGTAGCCAAATGCATGTTTAACATTGTTGAGCATGTCATGAATCTCAGCAGACGAGCCCCAATCTACATGATGATAGTGTTTCACACTACTGCAGAATCACCTAGCACTGACGGGCAAAAAACGAGTCTACTGACGGGCATTCGGGCCCGTCACTAATTAAATGTCAGTGGAGCTAAAAATACCACTGACGGGCTCCATGCCCGTCAGTGGAGATACTGCTGGGGAGCAAAAAAAAGTTGGGCCGGGCCCGGGTAGCCCGCTGGATCCGCCGCTGCCCCGCGCTGCTGCTCCGTGCTGCCGCTCCGCGCCGCCGCCCCGCGCCGCTGCCCCGGGCCGCTGCCCCGGGCCGCCCCCCCGCGCCGCTGCCCCGGCCGCTCCCCCGCGCCGCTGCTCCCCGCGCCGCCCCCCTGCCGCCCCCCTGCCGCTGCTCCCTGCGCCGCTGGCCCGTTGCCGCCGGCCCCTGCGCCGCTGGCCCCGCGCCGCCCCGAAGCGCCGACGCGCCGTTGGATCCGGGAGAGAGGGAGCGGGGGAGGGGAGGGGGAGAGGGGGAGAGAGGGGAGCGGGTGAGGGGAGGGGGAGGTCGGAGGGGAGGGGAGGCCGGAGGGGAGAGAGGGAGGGGAGGCCGGAGGGGAGGGAGGGAGCGGCGGGCTGGGGGAGAGAGGGGGCGGCGGGTTGGGGGAGAGAGGGAGGGGAGGCCGGAGGAGAGGGAGGGAGCGGCGGGCTGGGGGAGAGAGGGGGCGGCGGGTTGGGGGAGAGAGGGAGGGGAGGCCGGAGGGGAGGCCGGAGGGGAGGGAGGGAGCGGCAGGCTGGGGGAGAGAGGGGGCGGCGGGTTGGGGGAGAGAGGGAGAGAAGATCAGAAGAGAGAGGAGGCGGGCTGCTAGGTTAGAATCCAATTTATGGGAAGAGAGAGGAGGCGGGCTGCTAGGGATCTGGATGGGCTTTTATGGGCCAAAAGAACCTCTGACGGGCTGATTTTTGGGCCCGTCAGTGGTATAACCGCACCACTGACAGGCGTAGTTTTGAGCCCGTCAGTGTTATTTTTTCCACGTAAAATCACTCAAGCTCATGTCTCCACTGATGGTCGTATTAATCCGCCCGTCAGTGGTTTGTTTACCACTGACGGTCTATCTTATGCCCGTCAGTAATGACGTTCAGGAAAGGGTCAACTTGCAGTAGTGTCATCATTGTTTTAGAACACCAGAGCCATTTGAATACCAGTGGAGTGCTAATAGAATTGAAGACTTGACAATTGAATTTGTGCAATGTATAATTGGTGGACCCCCAAATATAGTGCCAACAATCTTGTCTTGCTGGACCATCTCTAAGCTAAGCCAGATGATCATTCAGGAGGTTGTATTCTTGGTAAGCTTGCTCTAAGAGGGGAAGACGAAAAAGAGCTTGAACATTTGAAGTTTGAAGAACTTTGGCCACCGTGATCAATGTAGCGTGTATAAGTATATGGATATGGGTATTTGAAGCGAGGGCAAGAGTGATTCTAGACATCTTCCCAGAAGAGAATTGTTTGCCCATTAGAAACTTTGCACATTGCAATGGCAGATAAATATCTATAAGCTTTAATATGTCCCTCCACCAAAAAGAACCACAGGGCTTCATGCCATGGGGTGTTCCATGGAGATAGTGAGAATTCCAAATTAAGAAAACCCATGGCACTGTTTCTTGATTATAGAATTTATGTAGGTTCTTAGCAAGAAAGGCTTGATTCTATAAAGATAAGTTCATCACTCCAAGGCCCCCTTTGCTTTTGGGTTAAAAAATTTCACCCAAGGCACCAAAGACTATTTAGCTTCAACATGTTTAGGACCACTCCATAGGCAATGACGACGAGCACGATCAATGTGTTTTATAACTATGATTGGAAGCTCAAGAATGCACATATAATAAGTAGGTAGTGAAGATAAAACCGAGTTAACTAGCTGCAGCCTACCACCATAGCTTAAGAAAGAAGAGACTACACAAAGTCATCTTTAGTTCAGTCCAAAAGAGGTGTGATATCTAGAATCTTAGGCTTGGTAATACCTAGACGGAGACCTAGGTATGTGAATGGGAGGGATCCACGGGTATAGCCCAGAATTTGAGTAAGGATTTCAACTTGTCCTTCTGGCACATGTAGAGGAATAAGCTGAGATTTATGAAAGTTTATTTTCAGGCCCGTCGCAAGAGTGAATTCATTTAGCAAGGATTTGAGGTGAAGAAGTTGCTGGGGACAAGCGAGCAAAATGAGAAGATGGTCATCAGTGTACTGGACAATAGGAAAATCCAATGTCGAGGGGCTTGGCAAAGGCAGCTGCAGGCGGCCTTCATGATGAGCATTGTTGATGATGGATTGCAAGAGGTCAACCGCAAGAACAAAAAAGAGAGGTGATAAAGGGTAAGCTTGGCGAACACCTCTTTTACAAACAAGTTTTTTGCCTGGCACTCCATTAAGAAGAATTGATGTTGTACCAGAAGTGAGGGTCTCTTTTGTCCAAGAAATCTATTTAGGGAGAAAACCCTTGCGCTCGATAATCTAAAGGATGGCATTGTGCTCAATGATATCAAAAGCCTTCTCAAAATCTAGTTTGAGAACTACAATCTCCTTTTTGGACTGATGACATTGATGAAGATATTCAAATGCCCAAGCTAAGCAGTCCTAGATGATGCGGCTTTTGAGAAAACCATATTGATTAATAGAGAATCTTAAGTGAAATCACCCGCTAAGTCAAAACGTTAACCCCGACCTCAACTCTTGGGTATCAATTCCAAGAGAAGTGAAGTGATATGGCTTCGAATAGCCCGAGACGTCAACCTGAACTTGCTCCGGCAAACTAATGCACTGATTAAGTAGGGTGATATGGTCTCCTCACTCTTTTCTCATTGAGCCAGAACATCAATCTCAAACTCGTCCCGACAAATGAATGCTCGGTTGGAGTAGGATGATATAGTTCCCAAACTCCCAGTGGAAGAGTCATTTCACAGGGGTGATTAAACCTAACAATTCTATGATATAGACTCTGAAACCCACCCGCACCATGTGCTTCAATAACATACACGCAAGGCACATGAGGTAGGTGAGAACAAACAAGTATCACAACAGCAACTCTACGACTGAAACTGCAATAATACTAGTTGATTGGCAAAAAGTTTTGAAAGAAACTTAATACAAATGTTTACCAACGAAATTGGACGAAAGTCATTCACTGTCATTGGGTTTGTCACTTTCGACAGTAGAGTGATTAAGAGTTATTGATGCTAGCCAATCAAACTTTACCATCATAAAAGTGAGAGCACAGCATGTGAGAATCATCACAAACAATGAACCAGCAGTGTTTCAAGAAGAGACCATTAAAACCATCTGGTCCTGGCGCTTTATTAGGGGCCATTTGATTCATAACCTGATCAATTTCCTCTTCAGAGAAGGGAACTACAAGGTTGTCAAGATCAGGAATTGAAGATATGAGATGCAACACATCCCAGCGAGACCCATAGCCGGTCTCGATAAAAATTCCAAAGAGTTCTAGCCTTTGCAGTTGAGTAGTGATCTCTTGACCATCAGAGTTACGAAGTATGGAAATCGTGTTATGACAATATCTCTCTATGACTATAGCATGAAAATATTTGGTGTTTTCCCCCCAGTTTAGTCCACCAAATGGTGCACCATTTTTTCCAGTAAAGGTGTTGAGCATGAAGCAAGGATGACAGATGGTCCTTCACTATTAAACAAAAATGAGCCTGTCCAAAATGAGCGAACACTGTTCCTCAAGCCTGTCCAAAATGAGAATAACATGTTTGTTGTGCTTGATGAGATAACTGAGTGAAAATATGCTAGTGCTCCATCTTTTGAGATTGTGCTTGAGCCATTTAAGTTCACGTGAGAGCAGATGAACAATGGATATAGCATAAAATATAGGTTCCCCAGTGCTGGCGGACACATTCAAAGAAACTAGGTTGATCCGCCTAAAAAGATTCAAACCGGAAAACAACAGCCTTGGGTATGTGAGAGCCAATATACATGACGCAAGGAACATGATCTGAAGTCAGGCAAGCCATGGGATTGACCAAAGTGTTGGGAAAGGTTAATAACCATTCAGGAATTGTAAAAAACTAGTCTAGTTGTTTCAACAAAGGGTCATCATGCATATTAGACCAAGTCTAAGCAGGAACTTTAATGGGAACTTCAACAAGACCTAAATAATTGATTATCTCATTAAACAACATCATGTCATTTATAATTCCCTCCTAGCTTATTTCTATTTTCCATGGATCTAATGAAATTGAAGTCACCTAGGACTATCCAACGGTCACTAGGCAGAATGGGAAGATCATAAAGCCACTGAACAAACATATCTCTCTCTGGTCCCTAACATGACCATAAACAACAACTAAGGTCCATTGTTGCAAGTCATGTTTGGAAACAAAGCGAACAATGACCGCAGAATGAGTAACTTCAATCAAACTTCTTGAGAAAAGAGAACTATTCCACAAGACCAAAATGCCTCCAGAGCTACCAATGGATGGAGAGAAAGAAAAATTGTCATATCTATGCGGGCAAAAGGATTTGATGTAAGAGTGATCAAAATGACAGCGTTTGGTTCTTGCAAACGAATAATGCTAGCACTGCTCTCTTCTATGGTGGAGCAGATTGCTCGTAACTTAGCTGGAGAATTCATGGCACGCACATTCCAACATAAGACATTCCAAGCTCAACATTTAGATGTGTCCATAATAAACAATCAAATCATCATGATCTAGGCTAGCATGCATAACATACCAATTAAGCAAAATAGGACCCAGACGAGCATTACAATCCATATAAGTAGCAAAGCACCATAAAGTATCTGGGAATATAAAAAAACCACTGAAAGACCATTGTTCCACAAACAAAGTCAAATCGTCATTCATCATTAGCTATCAACTTGGAATTAGCAATATCCAAGTGAGTGGAATAGCTAGAGTCTTCAGTTAGAGATCCTAAACCTCGCTCAGGAGAAGGTTGAGCAGTGGATTGCGAAGGAAGGACATCGTCCATACCCAAATATAACTTCTTTTTGGCTTCAAGTGCTGGCTTTTTGCATGGCATTTCTTGAAGAGAAATGTTGCGAAAATTCTGATCATGCTGATGGCTGTATCTCAAGCCTGTGGAAACAAGTGGCACCTGGGACCGACAAACTCTCTTCTTTGGCATTTGCAGAATGAAACCTTGAGTTGTACTGGCTTGAGAGATGGAGGTCCGAGGCGGACTGAACTCAATAGCCTCCAACAGAGGTTGCGAACAATTAGGAGATGGGAGAATCAGCCGTCATTTGCTAAGCTGCTGGTCAACCTGATCAAGAATAGTGCCATAAAAAACAAAGGTCTAGGTAGGCTTCCCTTGTAGCAGATGACTGTTAAGCACGTGCTCATGACGGGATGGTCCTTTTGCTAAGAATAGCTGTGGCAAGAAATGCTAGAAGGCCGCCATCCAATGATCAGATAGAGTGATCTCTTGCGAAGATCCTTGAGGCTGAACTGAGGAATTGGGTAGGACGAGGAGCTTGTATGGCATGATAGCCCATCTGTTTGGGTTGGCAAACGGATTGAGATCCCCAGGTTGATCATCTTGATCCACAGGCTGCTCAATATCATCATGTGGCAACTAAATAGGTGAATTACTGTCATCAAAAGACTCAGTGATGGAAGACTGAGCCCGTCCTAAGTGATCTTATTCTTTTTGATTGATGGGTTGCGGCCATGGTGCCTAGTTCTGAGCCTGTTGTTGTTGCTGCTCCAAAGCTTTCTCCCATGCTAGGTTAGGATCACCAGGTAAAGGGGCTTGAGGCTCCTCCGGGATGTGCATCAAAGGAGTCCCTCCGGCCGTGAAGCAGTGGGGAAGCTGACCGGGTTGCTGATGCGCACGGGGGTGCCCGATCTTCCGTCAGGAAGGGATAATCACGATTGTGGAGAACTCGACGTTGACGACCCGGCTTCCAATCAGAACTGATCCGAACCCTGCGTTCGCTACACCACGGCTCCGTTGGTTATCAACCACGCGCACACGCGGTTGACCTCATCAAGAAGGCTTATCCCTGCATGCGAATCGAGAACACAAGCAAGAACACAGTAGAAGCAATCTCACAAACGAGATGATTGTTGATTACTCGAAGTGGGGTTCTACAAACTGATGAAATCAGCGAGACTGCGATGGCAAAATAATTCTAAGCAAAACCCACCCTAAACAATGACGGCTACCAAGTATTTATACCTAGGGTTTCTGAGAGTTTCACCCTAAACCTGGGCTTAAAACCCGAAACGAAAACAAGGCCCGAAGTGGCCCAAAACGATGTCGCAGCACCTGACGACTTGTTCTGATAATTTCAATGTCTCTGTAATTATTCATAACGTGGCATCAGATCCATTGGAAAGGTGTCGTTGTTAGCTTTCCAACGCATACAAGAACTCTTCAATCGGACTCCGTATGAGAAAGTTATGCCCCATTTATGTAGGTGCTGTCTGCTGAAAACCGAACCGAATTCGAAGTTGAAGTGGAGTCCGACTTGACTTGGGGTGGCGCCTCATCCTCTTGTGGCTGGTCCAGTGGTGCTTCTCCCATGTTCCTAAGAATCAAAATATCACCATTAAGTAGCATCCCATCCTTAGCCACATTATTATGGATAGTAAGAAATGAACGCACCTCATGATTAAGTCGTCGGGCACGGGAACGGGTGATTGGTCCTTGGATGATAGTGTGGGAGATGTCCTCATCATCCTCCCCTTCTTGAATTGGAGTCGTCCTCGACTCAAGGTTATCTTCTTCTCCCAAGTAAGGCTTCAAATCTGAAATGTTAAAAGTGGGACTAACCCCAAACCCTGCAGGCAACTCAAGCTTGTATGCATTATCGTTAATCTTCCTAACTATCTTAAAAGGACCATCAGCTCGAGGCATCAATTTGGATTTTCTTAGTTCTAGAAATCTATCCTTTCTCAAGTGTAACCAAACAAGATTGCCTGGTTCAAAGGATAAATGGCGCCTACCCTGACTACCAGCAAGTTTATACTTTTCGGTCATCTTTTCAATGTTCTCTTTAGTTGTTGCATGGATTTTCAGAATAAAATCAGCACGTGTTTTAGCATCCAAATGCACATGTTTAGAAGTAGGCAATGGCAAAAGATCAATGGGTGCACGTGGATTAAATCCATACACTACCTGAAAAGGGCTCACCTTGGTGGTAGAATGTACCGATCGATTATATGCAAACTCCACATGAGGTAAACAGTCTTCCCACATCTTTAAATTTGTCTTCAAAACAGCCCGCAACATTGTGGATAAGGTACGATTAACAACCTCCGTTTGTCCATCGGTTTGTGGGTGGCATGTAGTAGAAAATAACAACTTAGTCCCCAACTTGCTCCATAAGCTTCTCCAAAAGTGGCTCAAGAACTTCACATCCCGATCGGAAACAATGGTGTTGGGAATTCCATGGAGGCGAATGATTTCCCTGAAAAATAAATCAGCAATATTTGTAGCATCATCGCTCTTATGACAGGGTATAAAATGTGCCATTTTAGAAAATCGATCCACCACCACAAATATACTATCCCTCCCCCGCTTTGTCCTAGGTAATCCTAAGACAAAATCCATCGATATATCCTCCCAAGGAACACTAGGAATAGGAAGGGGCATATAAAGACCATAGGGGTTTAAGCGTGACTTAGCTTTGTTGCATGTAGTGCAGCGTGAAACGTAGCGCTCGACATCCCTCCGCATCTTTGGCCAAAAGAAGTGTGTGGACAGCACGTCTTCTATTTTCTTCACTCCAAAGTGTCCCATCAAACCACCTCCATGAGCTTCCTGTAAGAACAAAAGGCGAATGGGGCTAGCTGGGATGCATAGCTTGTTAGCACGATATAATAATCCTTCATTCAGCACATACTTATTCCATGTTCGACCCTCTCTACAGTTTTCAAAAGCATCTCTAAAGTCTGAATCAGTGGCGTATAACTCTTTTATTGTCTCTAGGCCAAAAATTTTATGATCAAGTTGAGATAACATAGTAAATCGCCTAGATAAAGCATCAGCAATGACATTGTCTTTACCCCGTTTGTGCTTAATAATATATGGAAATGACTCTATAAACTCGACCCATTTTGCATGTCGTTTATTTAATTTTGCTTGACTTCTAATATGTTTCAAGGATTCATGATCAGAATGAATGACAAACTCCTTAGGCCAAAGATAATGTTGCCAAGTTTCTAACACCCGAACTAAAGCATATAACTCTTTATCATAAGTAGAGTAGTTCAAAGTTGGCCCATTCAATTTCTCACTAAAATAAGCAACGGGTTTACCTTCTTGTAGCAGCACTCCTCCTATCCCAATACCACTGGCATCACATTCAAGCTCAAAAGTCTTACCAAAGTCGGGGAGTTGGAGTAGAGGGGCATGTGTAAGCTTCTCCTTAAGCATGTTAAAAGCTTGTTCTTGTGCTGGACCCCATTGGAAGGAAACTCCCTTCTTTGTTAACTCGTTCAATGGGGCAGCGATGGTGCTGAAATTCTTCACAAACCGCCGGTAGAATCCTGCAAGTCCATGAAAGCTTCTCACCTGTGTGACAGTTTGAGGGGTCGACTAGCTCTTGATGGCTTCAATTTTCGCTTCATCCACCTCAATACCCTATGGAGTGACAACATAGCCAAGAAAAGAGACACGGTCCGTGCAAAAGGCACACTTCTCAAGATTACCAAACAAGCGTGCATCTCTCAATGCATTAAAAACAGCACGCAAATGGTTCAAGTGTTCATCATTAGACTTGCTATATATCAAGATATCATCAAAGTAGACAACCACAAATTTTCCAATAAATACTCTTAAAACTTCATTCATGAGACGCATGAAAGTGCTAGGTGCATTAGTTAATCCAAAAGGCATGACTAACCACTCATATAAACCGAACTTAGTTTTAAAAGCTGTTTTCCATTCATCCCCCAATTTCATTCTAATTTGGTGGTACCCACTACGCAAGTCGATCTTTGTAAAAATGATAGAACCACTCAACTCATCAAGCATGTCGTCTAACCTAGGAATAGGATGACGATACCTTATTGTAATATTGTTAATGGCTCTACAATCAACACACATACGCCAACTGCCATCTTTCTTAGGAACTAAAAGAACAGGAACAGCACATGGGCTAAGGCTCTCGCGCACATACCCACGGTCCAGAAGGTCTTGGACTTGGCGCTGAATTTCTTTAGTCTCCTCCGGATTTGTTCTATATGCAGCACGGTTTGGTAATGTTGCTCCTGGGATTAAGTCGATTTGATGCTCAATACCTCGAATAGGTGGCAGCCCCGGGGGTATCTCTGCTGGAAACACATCCTTATACTCCTGCAAAAGGTTAGTAACAGCAGGAGGCAAGAACTAGAGGTATCATCAAATGAAAACAACGCTTCCTTGCATATCAAGGCATAGAAAGGAGAATCAAGCTCATTAATATCAATAAGATCATATTTGGTAGCAAGCATAACACCCCCCTTCAATTTAATTCCCTCAGATCTTAGGCTCTGTGTGACGTAGATCTATTGTTCGGATAGTCGTGTATTGTTCTTATGTGTGGAAGTAAGTTCGGTAGTTGAAGTCGAAACGCGGGGCTGATGGACGGGTGGGGAATTTTTCAGAGTGTACCACGGAAATCAGTAGACACATGACGTGCCACTCACGAGTACTAATCGCTGTCAGATGTATGGGTGGCTTTTCAGCATCGCACTCGTGCTGGTCTCACATGATAGGGTCATGATTTGCAGAGGGTGTCGATGTAGGGTAGGAAGGTTTTGCTTTCGAGCATGACGTGTATGTATTTACTTCGACCAGGGTAGCGCGGGTCAGAGTCCCATGGACGTCGAGGATAGCGAGCATGCTATAGCATAGGTGCACGTCGTATCTGCATGTCTGGTGGGATTACCAGGGAGGAGGGATTAATTAGTGCGCTCTCGGCATGTAATTGGATCGTGTGACCTTAACCTTATGACCGCGTGGTTGGACCACTGATATGGAGGGAGGGATGTGGATGCATTGCCATGTGGTGTGTGCTAGTCGGGCGCAAGTTATGCGATGCTAGTCGCTCAGTCAGATGTGTATATGACGCGATATTCTTTGTACGGATCGTCCTGTGATATGAAGTACATCTGGACAGTTATGTCGTTGTAGGGTCTCCGCTTGTTCCACTTGAGTGCTCAACACGCATTGTACAATTAAGGCCTGATATTTCTCTGTGGCGGCCGTGCCTAGAATCTCCTCGCCATCACTTCCCGTCTCATCGCCACCTGCATGGTTAGCCCCAATGGCAGAATCATCCTCAACATCAGTAGCACAAACATACCCACCGTCCTCTGTAGCAAGGAATGTCCGTCGCGGGCTTGGACAGTCCCTCATAAAGTGGCCCTTCCCTTTGCAGTTATGGCAGATAGTCCCGGGGGAGCGGCCCGTGGAAGCAACCGATGAAGAGCTCTTTACCGGGGCAGGGGAACCTGCTGATTTAGTCTTCTCTTCTGGCGCTTGTGACGATGCCGGTGCTGCTGAACGCGCCCTAGACATGTAGGGGGTAGCAGACCGTGCAGGAGGAGGTGAAGCTGATTTGACCGTTCCAGGCATTGATCTTGTGTCACCGAAGTTGCTCTTTGGCTTTTGCTGCCTTCCCTGCAATTCTTTTTCTGCCAACATAGCAAGCTGGAACAATCTATTGAGAGAGTTATAATCCTTATAGTCAACTATGTCTTGTATCTCACGCCTTAATCCCCCAAAGAATCTTGCCATTTTATCCTCGTCATCCTCAACTACTTCACAACGCAACATTCCTATTTGTAGCTCTTGGTAGTACTCCTCAACAGATCTATTTCCTTGGTTTAAGCGTTGCAATTTTTTGCGCATTTCACGTTTATAGGTGGGAGGAACAAATCTACTACGCATAGCTCTCTTTAACCTAGGTCATGTATCAGGTGCTAAACCAGCTTTTACTAATTCATTCCACCAAATGATAGCAAAATCAGTGAACTCACTTGTGGCTTGTCTAACTCTATGAATTTCTGGAACTAGATGGGAATTGAATTTTTGCTCGACTGTCATCTCCCAATCCAAATAAACTTCAGCATCATAGGAACCAGCAAAAGATGGTATACTGAACTTAACATTAGCATAATAATCATCATGTGCACGTCTAGGACGAGGATTTGTGTCGTTACCTCCCCTACCTTGTTGACGTGGCTGTCGTCGTTCTTGATGTGCCGCGTGAGGAGCGGGGCGACCTCCAGCTGGAAGTCCTGCTCTGGCGGCAGCTCGGTCATACTCATCCTCATCTTGATCAGTGTCATCCGCCTCGAGATCCTCTGATTCAGCTCTATCGGAAGGTGGCTGCTTCTCTAGGTTATCTATCCTGGTGATGAGGGTGGCGATACTCCTCTCTATCCTCTCTAATCGATGCTCATTATCTTGGTTGCTCTTGCTAATATTTGCATTGATATCTCGCAGCATCGTTTGAAGCTCTAACTTAGAAACACATTCATCTCCATCATCTTGATGTGCCGCTGGTGATCCTGTCATGGTTAGTGAAAACAAGGAACACACAAATGTATAAAGCTCCTACGAACTACTAGGATGTGGAGTCGCTCTCACTCAAGCGTCTAACCACGCTCTTGCAAAGTTCTTACCAACGTAGCAGGTGGTACAACCGGTGGCTTGTTTGTGATACCGTTGAAGACGTGAGTGTAGTGATTGCCGGGTTGAAACTGTACTGATCAGAAGAGAGTGGAGCTTGGAAGGTCAATTTGGTAGCAAGGATTAGCAAAGTTTGACAACAGTTAGTAAAGCTCAATAATAATTCAAGGTACTTGTCTCAGTTGCTGGCCTAACCGTGTTCCTAGAAACGAGTATAGGCATAGAAGTATACCAAAGTACCAAGAAACAGAAGTATACCAAGGTTTTTTTTCTTCTTCTTCTTCTTTTTTTTTCTTCTCTTTTTCTTCACTATTTTTTTTCTTTTTTTTCTTTTTTTTTCACAAAACTGCTCAAAGAATCAAGCGAAAGGGAAAAAACAGACTATATGGGAATAAAACTTCCAGAACCCTATTTTCCAAGGTGAATTTGGCCTCAAAGATTTCGTCGAAACCGACGAAGTGGGTGGGAATCAGATGTAACTTTTTGTTCCGGTCGTTTTGACGGGTGGTAGAGCTCAAACGGAGTTCGTATGACAAAGTTATGGCCGTTTTACCGAGGCACTATGAATTCGACTCCGACTTGGGTTCAGAGTTGTATTCGGATATCTCAAACCCTAAGTAACGACTCGCAACTAAGAACACAAGTCTAAACCAGCAACCGGACGTTGACTATGAATCAAAACTCAGCAATACGACACTGTGACGAAATTGCAACGGCTCGGAGCTCTTGGACAGTGAAGGTGATATGCCCTATAGGACTACAATTTTTTTTGGCTATATCTGGAGTTCTGGGACGATGGCAAAACTAATTGGATACAATGATACCTGATAGGCAAGCGAAGCTCTGATACCACTTGATGCGCACGGGGGTGCCCGATCTTCCGTCAGGAAGGGATAATCACGATTGTGGAGAACTCGACGTTGACGACCCGGCTTCCAATCAGAACTGATCCGAACCCTGCGTTCGCTACACCACGGCTCCGTTGGTTATCAACCACGCGCACACGCGGTTGACCTCGCCAAGAAGGCTTATCCCTGCATGCGAATCGAGAACACAAGCAAGAACACAGTAGAAGCAATCTCACAAACGAGATGATTGTTGATTACTCGAAGTGGGGTTCTACAAACTGATGAAATCAGCGAGACTGCGATGGCAGAATAATTCTAAGCAAAACCCACCCTAAGCAATGACGGCTACCAAGTATTTATACCTAGGGTTTCTGAGAGTTTCACCCTAAACCTGGGCTTAAAACCCGAAACGAAAACAAGGCCCGAAGTGGCCCAAAACGGTGTCGCAGCACCTGACGACTTGTTCTGATAATTTCAATGTCTCTGTAATTATTCATAACGTGGCATCAGATCCATTGGAAAGGTGTCGTTGTTAGCTTTCCAACACATACAAGAACTCTTCAATCGGACTCCGTATGAGAAAGTTATGCCCCATTTATGTAGGTGCTGTCTGCTGAAAACCGAACCAAATTCGAAGTTGAAGTGGAGTCCGACTTGACTTGGGGTGGCGCCTCATCCTCTTGTGGCTGGTCCAGTGCTGCTTCTCCCATGTTCCTAAGAATCAAAATATCACCATTAAGTAGCATCCCATCCTTAGCCACATAATTATGGATAATAAGAAACGAACGCACCTCATGATTAAGTCGTCGGGCACGGGAACGGGTGATTGGTCCTTGGATGATAGTGTGGGAGATGTCCTCATCAGTTGCCGTGGTGGGGAAGGAGGGTCCGATAACGTCTCAGCTGAAGTAGCGGGGTGACGATGGTCAGAGCGAGAGGTCATGACCCCACCTCTGTTCTCGGCGGTGCTCTAGGACAATGGGATGGTGGGTTCTGGCGGCAATGACACAGTGAGGAATGCTAGATGCCGGTAGCAAGGCCCATGCAAAAGGGAGAAGAAAAAGGGAGGGGTTAGTCATGATAGAGAGGATGTGGTGAAGTTTGGGAGGGAGGAGAAAAGGAGAGAGGTTCACCGAAGAAGGGGAAAGGAGGTCGCTGGCGAAGGCTTCGGCGGCACGGCGCTTGGCTACAGAGCTAGGGCTTCCCAGCGGAGTTGCCAAAAGAGGGAAAATGGGGGAGGGAGAAAATGGAAAAAATGGGAGGTTAGGCTGGGCATTTAAGGAGTGGCGGTGCCCCGTTGGGACGAGGCGTCTAGCACAGTCGGGGCCGCACTGTCCCGGTTGGCGCCTGTAACGTGGACGAAGACTCTTGGCAAGTAGGCCCGCTTGCTAAGGCTGAGGGGAGGGGGAGGCGGTAGTGCACAAGGTGCCTTTGGGAGGGGGAAGCGGCAAAACAAGAGGGTGGAGGCGGCCTAACCGGGTGGGCTGGCGTGGCCGCTGGCTCGAAGGCTTAGCGGGGCGAGACCGGCTCGCTCGGTCTGTGTGAGCGTTTGTTTTATTTTTTCCCCTTCCTTTTCTTTTATTTACTACTGTGAGGTTTTTCTAGCTAAATAGAGATTCGAAACTAAGTTTCAAAAATTTATAAAATCCACAAGGTTTATATAATTATAACTTAAGCTACTGCAAAATTTCCAAGTCAAACAAAAATCTATTTGACTAAATTTCATTCAAATGCTCAAATTTGCCCCAAATTGGGTTCGAACTCTAGCTAGGTGTTTTAGGCTTTCAAATTTGTAAATTTTCTACTAAAGATCTATAAGATAATATGATGGCCAGATATGAAATTTCACAAATTCTTATGGAAGGAATCATCACCAAAAATATTATTTACAGCTCTGCCATTTTTATTCATTTAGATGAACTTCACTTAATTCAAATGATTCCTTGCTCAAAATTTTCTGGTTTTTTCCTTTACTTGCAACCCAAGGAAGGCCATGGGCCTACCAAGGTCCTATCTAGGATTTTGGTGAACATTATGTGCAAAAAATCTTGGTGATAAAGGTCTAGTTTTTTTTACCTTCAGAAGAAGTTGAAGGATAATAGAGATTAAGGTTTATGAAATGCATGAGTGCAAAAGAAGTAATGTTTTATTATGCTTAGATGCTTACATAGACTTGCTACACTTTTGTGCTGTTATATACTTGTTTACATCAATGTTACAAAAGTTTCCAACCTCCTTCCCCATCCAATGTTGAGAATGAAAAACCATCGTCTTCCTCCTCAAATCCATCACCTACAAACCCTCATGCCTACATGCTCGCTCTCGCGCACCCTTCTCTTGTCACCTTCCTCCTATTCCTCGTGTACAAAGTTGTTTCTTTATAAAATTCAAGCTTTGCAGCTAGCTGATTTTTACAAAGAGTAAAATACATCTATGATACTTATAGTTATTCGTTTGATTTGATTTAGTCACTGTATTCCAAAAATATCAATTTACAGTCATTATGTTTTGATAAAATGTCTCACGTACGGTCATTACGTATCAAATCATTTTTTTCTGATATGGCGTACTTTGACCGTCCATCGAGGCAACGATCGGACGGTGAGTGATGGTTGACGTGGCATTCACTTCCCATTATGCATCACCCATCCACGTCAACCACTGGCCCTTCGCTCGCCTCTCCATTGACTAAAATGGAGGGTGTTTCTTCCCCGCGCGGCCGTAGCTCCATGCATGCGAGCTGCCTTCTTCGCCTCACCCCCTCTTCCATCCACGTCAAGCGATGAATGGGACCCACATTGATGGAGACATGCCTCTTGTGCTGCTTCCCGTCACACGATACCGCAGCATGGTCAAGGCCCTGGACGAGCGGCTGCCCGAGGCAGCATCCGCACAGGTGTAGACGGAGGTTGAGGAGATTGTTGCTGCAGCCGGATATGTGGGCTTAGTGGGGTCATGAGAAGGGGCCGCTGAGGGCTCCGGGGTGCAGTTGGCGTTAACAGGTGGAGTGGCCACTGCCTGACTGTGGTTTCTGAGTCAATTTTTTGTTCGTTCATCTGTTAATCAAAGGGAAATAATGAATTTGGTTCTAAAATATGTTTATTTTCTTTCTCAAATGCCAAATCCTTTGTCCTGTTAATTAATCGAATGGAAGGAATGATCTACTTTTTCGTCAATAGAAGAATGGCGTGCTCCAGATCTTGCAAATCCTCGTCCACGATGGCAACTACTCTATGTTCCAGCAGTTCATCGCGTTCGAGCAGCGACAACGTTTCCGTTTGACCATACGCCATGGAGCGGCTCCGCGCAACGGACCACTTCCGCGTCCCGTCTGTGGCCGCCTCGCCGCGTGCAGCCGCGTCGCCGGTCTCCCTAACGAGCGCCTAACTCAAGCCAGCCTGCTTCTCCCAACCTTCTACCTCGGCGTGAGCACGTCGTTGCAGAGTACGCGGCCGTCGTTGGGAACGACCCCGTCATGGTCCTGGACGCCACCTGCGGCACCGACCATCGAATCGCTGTTCGGTTGGGGGCTGCGATGAAGATGGTTGACATGGACAGGTGATGTGCAAGGGGACTCCAAGTGCTCCAAGATCTGTGCTGATAGGGTGACGTGTAAGCATCTTGCAAGGGGCCTTAGGTGGGAGGAGGAGAGACCCCTTCCGCCAGAATATTTTCCCAGCGACGAGATGAGAGAACGGGGAAAGAATGCCACGTCAGCCGTGCCTCGCTGGCTGGTAGTTGCCTCGGTGGACAGTTAAAGTATTTGTTGAGTAGAAAGTAATTATAGAGAATAGTGAATCAACTGTTCTTTATTGATGATGATGTTGCCTTATATACTATTACAAGAAGCGCCTGTTCGGAGAGATACGATGGTTTACAAAGAGGCAACTGCCGACGGTTAGAAGCATAGATTATTTGGATTAACCAAATACTAATTAATCCTAACACTCCCCCTAATCAATGCTTCTCCTTGAGCAAACATCATCTTGATAAAGATTCCTCCAAAAACCCTGTGGGAAAAATATGAGGAATGATATTCGATATGCTATGAAAAACTCCTTAAACCCAGTGGGAAAATAAGGAGAAAATGATACAACATACAATGGTCATTGTCTCTTTCTTAACTCACATGAGAAAACCTGTGAAGGGAAAAACCCATAAGTGAGTTTAGAGAACAATAGACATGTCTTGTATATCTCCTTTAAAAACCCCGATAGGGAAAATAGAAGATACGACATATATTTTGTGTTGATATTGCCTCATTAAAAACCTTTCATGAGAAAGCTTGAGAGAAAACTCATAAAGGGAAAAGAGTGCAATATGATGTATGAACAGGTTAATAATCAGAGAGTAACTCCCCCTGATTCTTGCAAATCTTGAAGTCGCCGCATACCAATTCCATAAACATATTTCTGGGAAAACTGAATTGGTAAGGACTTAGTGAACAAATCAGCGAGATTGTCACATGATTTGGTTTGCAAGATGTTTATTTCCCCACTTTGTTGTAATTCATGAGGATAAAACAATTTAGGGGCAATATGTTTAGTGATATTGCTCTTTATGTAACCTGTTTGCATCTATGCAACACAAGCAGCATTATCTTCATAGATAATGGTAGGTGATTCAATGGAACCAATACCACACGATTGTTGTATGTGGTTTATCATTCTGCGAAGCCACACGCATTCACGTGATGCTTCATATAGGGCAATAATTTCAGAATGATTCGTGGACGTAGCCACTAAAGTCTGTTTAGAAGACTTCCATGAGATGGCCGTTCCACCATGTAGGAACACAAAGCCGGTCTGAGATCTAGCATTATGGGGATCAGACAAGTATCCAGCATCGGTGTATCCGATTAGATTTGAATCTTGATTTTTATGAGATTGATAATATAGACCCAAATTTTTAGTACCTTGGAGGTAGCGTAAGACTTGCTTGACTCCCGTCCAATGACGTTTAGTTGGAGTAGCGCTGTGTCTTGCTAATAAGTTTACTGCAAATGCGATATCAGGCCTGGTGCAATTTGCAAGATACATAAGAGCTCCAACAGTACTAAGATATGGGAACTCGGATCCCAATATATCTTCTCCATCTTCCCTTGGTCTGAAAGGATCTTTCTCTACGTCTAGAGATCGAACAATCATGGGAGTCTTTGATGGATAAGATTTGTCCATATTAAGTTTCTCCAAAATCTTTTGGATATAAGCAGCTTGGTGTACCAAAATTCCAGAGTGAAGGTGCTTAATTTGTAGCCCTAAGCAAAATTTAGTTTTGCCTAAATCCTTCATCTCAAATTCCGTCTTTAGATGATCACGTGCTTCATCAATATCTTGTGTGTTGCCAATGATATTTAGGTCATCAACATACACGGATATGATGCAAAATCCGTTCAAGGATTTCTTTATGAACACGCATGGACAATCATCGTTATTCGTGTATCCCTTTTGAATAAGGAATTGGCTAAGTCGATTGTACCACATTCGACCTGATTGTTTCAAGCCGTATAATGACTTATTAAGTTTTACACAATACATGTTGTGTTTAGCGCTTTGATTCGGAAGTGGGATTCCATCGGGAACCCTCATGAATATGTCCGAATCAAGTGACCCATAAAGATATGCAGTCACTACGTCCATCAACTGCATAGATAGATAATTTTGCATTGCCAGTGATATTAGGTATCGAAAGGTTATTCTACTCATTACTGGAGAGTATGTTTCATTGAAATCAACGCCGAGTCTCTGCGTGAACCCTTGTGCTACGAGCCTCGCTTTATATCTCACCACTTCATTGTTTTCATTCTGTTTCCGGACGAATACCCATTTGAATCCCACCGGAAAAACATTGGGAGGAGTAGGTATTGCTTTTGTAAATACCGCTCTTTTATTGAGCGAAGCTATCTCTGCTTGGATTGCTTCCTTCCACTGATTCCAGTCCGAGCGTTTTTGACACTCTGCCATGGTCTTAGGATCTGGATCAGATTGGAGGTTGTTTGCAATCTTTGTGGAGAAGTAATTATCGACAATCGTAGTCTTACGGTTATATGATTCTCTAGAATCAATGTAATTGGTGGAAATTTCATTATCCTTTGGTGACTGATCTTGATTTTCCAATATGATCGAGTCAGGATTTTCCGATGTCCCAGCTTCTAGATTTGAGTGCACTCTTAAGCTGGGTTGTGGAGTTTGGATTTCATTTACAATTTCAGAGGATTTCTTTCTCTGTTTCCTTTGTTGCTTGCGTGAAGCTGAATCCTGTTTTGCGGCCGTACTTCTCCCCCTCTTATTGTTGATGGGGGGTTGAGTGGTTTCTTTTGGAACTTCCACTCGTTCGGGCGCATTTGCAGCAGGATTGTAGGATTTTGTAACTCCTTTGTAATTTGTAAATGAATCTGGCAAGTTATTTGCAAGATGTTGCAAATTTATGATTTTCTGAACTTGAAGTTCAGTCTCTTGAGTACGTGGATCAGAGGAGGAAATACCTTTGGCATTCCAATCGATTTCCTGGCATTCTTTTTGGTACTTGATATCTCCACCTAATGCCGGGAAATGATCCTCATTGAAGATGCAATCAGCGTAACGGGCAGTGAATAGATCCCCGGTGAGAGGTTCTAGGTACTTGATTATCGACGATGATTTGTACCCCACATAGATGCCCAATTTTCTATGTGGTCCCATGGATGTACACTGAGGTGGTGAGATGGGCACATATGTGCCGCATCCGAATTTTCGCAGATGGGAAATACTTGGAGGATTTCCACATATTAGTTGCAGAGGGGAAGTACTGTGATAAGCAGTTGGGCGCAATTGTATTAAATCAGCAGCGTGTAAGACTGCGTGACCCCAACAAGAAGTTGGTAAATTGCAATTGTGTAGTAATGGTCTTGCGATAAGCTTAATCCTCTTGGTGAGTGATTCGGCTAAACCATTTTGTGTATGGACGTATGGTACTGAATGTCGGACTTCTATCCCTAAAGCCATGCAATAATCATTGAAAGCTCGAGAGGAGAATTCCGCAGCATTATCCATGCGAATGGATTGGATTCGGTGTTCGGGATAATGAGTCTTTAATTTAATAATTTGACTCATAATCTTTGTGAAAGCATGGTTTCGTGTGGAGAGAAAGCACACATGTGACCATCGAGTTGATGCGTCAATTAAAACCATGAAATACCGAAAAGGTCCAGATAATGGTTGGATGGGACCACAGATGTCTCCTTGAATGTGTTCAAGGAAGTTGAGTGGTTCCACATTAATCTTAAGGTGCGAAGGCCTTAATATTAACTTTTCAATTGCACATGCGGTGCAAATGAAATCCGAATGTTGAGGAAGTTTAGCATTATTCAAATTGTGACCAATGCAATTGCTGATAATTTTTCTCATCATCCCTATGCCAGGATGACCAAGGCGATCATGCCAAGTTTGGAATGCATCAATATTTTGAAAAATTACCTTGTATGCAACATGTACTATGGGTTTGATGTATGTGTAGTACAATCCGGACGTTAAAGAGGGAATTTTTTTCAAGTACTTGCTTGCCATATCCGTTGTTTTTGGTTAAGAGGAGATATTCCTCTTTGTTGTCGTCATAGGTTTCGATATGGAAACCGTTCTGACGGATATCTCTATAGCTTAGTAGGGTACGAGTTGAATCGGGGTATAGCAAAGCATCCTCGATTGTTACTTGAGTACCCATAGGGAGAGTAATTATGGCTCGTCCTGAGCCAACAATTACGGCATCGCGTCCGGCGATTGTTAAAATTTCTCCTTGTCTCTTAGTGAGATTTTGGAAATATTTTAGTTCCCTAAGAATAGAGTTTGTGGTATCACTGTACACAAGGCACATTTCCTCTTCCATCGGATTGACTCCCGTAGAAATCTATATATAGAAATGAAGAATTTAGTATGAAATTCTTGATCAGATATATAGGATACACACAAATGTATTTAGATACATGAGTACCTTTACAATACTGTAATTTACAATATATGTCTTCAACATATAATTACTACAATATTGTCTTAAAACAATATAACGACAACATAGCAATTAATGATTACAACATAATGATATCATATGGATGTTATGATAACGATGACGGAGTGGAGAGACTTATTCAAAGTCACCAAACATATCATTCGAAGCGAATTCAATGATCATGTTCTCCGTGTTCATTGGATCGTCGGATTGTTGGAGATGCTTGTTGTCCTAGGGTTCTGGAAGAACTGCAGTGGAACAACCAATTTCCTTGGACTTGTCAGTCTGAAGATTGAAGTGTGCTTTAAACTTGGATCCTTGAGCTTGTTTCTTGCGTCCCACAGATTGTAGGTAGAGATCAACAAGGTGTCGAGGGGTGCGACACTTTTTGGTGGAGTGTTTGTAACATCCACACTTTTGACATACTTGAGATTTGTCAAATTTGGGCTTTTCAATGCCCTTCCCCTTATCCATGGCACGTGGCTTTTTCTTCCAGTTTCGCTTGCGCTTTCCTTTGAATTGCTGCTATTGGTGCTTGGAAGAGCCAGCAGACTTATTGTTATTCTGAGCATTATAATGTACCTCTGGGAGCGGGGCGGCGCCTACATTGCGCTGATGATGGTTTCTCAGAGTGAGTTCATCATGTTTTTCCGCTTGCAGGAGTACATGTATAAGATCAGAATAAAGTTGGAATTCTTTAGCTCGATACTGGTGCTGCAAAATCCTGTCCGATGGGAGCATTGTTGATAAGGTTTTTTCAATCTTATCTGCTTCAGAGGGTTCTTTCTCGCAAAAGCGCAACTTAGAACAAATTTTATGAACAGCGTGGTTATAATCTTCAATGCACTTGAAGTCCTGAAGCCGAAGTTGGACCCAATCATGAGTTGCTTCGGGAAGGATAACCGCTTTCTGTTGTTCATATCTTGTTTTAAGTGCTAGCCATAATGCACGTGGATTTTCTTCCATCAGGTACTCAGATTTGAGGTCCGGATGGATATGGTGCCTTATAATGTATAAGGCAGCATATCGTTGAGGCTCTGGTAATGCAGGTGTTCCCTCAACGAGAGGGTTGATTGTTGCCACAATGCTACGGGACGCAAGAGCGATTTTAACATCCATTGCCCATGTAGGATAGTTGTGACCATCGAGCGCGAGCTCATCAAATTCTTTGGCCATCTTGATCTACATGGAATAAAACCAGAGATTTGATTAATTTACTTAGGAGTAAATCAAAGTATCGTCATGGTTATGTTGTAATAATTGTGCAAAATTTTGAAAAGTTCAAGTGAAGACTTGAAATATGAAGTGTAGATCTCAAGTTGTATAGCGTAATCTTGTAGTAATAGATGGCATAATCTGACGAGAGTCAGTAGATGCTCAAGATTCTATTACCTTGTGATATGCTATAATTCGAATATTTGGAAGAGCACGTTGAAGGTAATCATTATGTCGATATGGACATAATGTAGACCTTACAGTAAATGAGGAATAATCTGCAAGCATGCAGTAGATTCCGTGTCCATTTACCTTGTGATCCACAAATATATGAGATAACCACTTTTAATTTTGCGTGTTAATTCTTCTTGAATTAAGCCAATTGGGCTAAAGAGCATTTTTGGGCTTAATTGAGGTAAATTAACATATAATTTCACAAGAAATTTGATTTCAATTGCAAAATTATACAATACATAAATAACAGTGCATGTTATAGGGATTGCAATAACGCAAACACATTGAACATGGACATATATTACGTTTACATATTTTTTGAAATTTAAGAACTTAACAAAAAATAGCACTGAAATGTAAATATATAAAAGTACAGGGGCCTAAACATGACAAGCACTTAATAAATAGCACTGAAAATGGACTTAAACGCAAAACCCCGAAAACCTAGGGGGGTTTTTGCTAAAAAAGGCTGCCAGCCGGAACGGGCCAAGGCAACCTGGGCCGCGGCCCAGGCGGCCTTATGGCCCGCTCGGCCTGGTTGTGAGGCGCCGAGGGCACCCAGCCTGGGCCTAGGCCTCGGAGGCCTTTCGGCTGGCCCAGGCGGGGTGAGCACCGGTGGGGGGCGGCGGTATAAAGGGCGGCAGCTGGCGGTTAGGGTTTGAAACCCTAACCCCCATCTTCACCCGATCCGGCGGCGGCCCTAGGCCATGGCGGCGGCGGGGGCCAAGGCGGCGGCCACGCGGCGGCCACCCGCCGGCCGGCCCCTTCACCGGTGCCGCATGGAGGCCAGCAGCGGGAGGAGGACCGGCGTGGGGTGGCCGGCTCGGCGGTCCGGCGGTGGCCCTTGGCCCGGTCCCGACGGCGGTTGGCCATGGCGGTCCGGCGGCTCCCCTCCGGTGACGTTCCGGCGAGGCTTGAAGACGCCGCCACCACGCCGCCTGTCCTCCCACGGCCGCGCCCCTCGCCGCCGCGCCGCCTCGGCCTCAACGCGGGGTGTACTCCTCCTTGTTGGAGGAGGAGGAGTAGCCGGCGCCGGCACCGGGGGCGCCGTTGGCTAACCCGTTGGCGAGCCCGAGGGAGGCCGGAGCCCATGCCCCCGGGTGATGGCCAGAGCGAGCGGTGGTCCGGGGCGACGGGGCCGGCTGCGGCGGTGCCGGATGCGCCTCAAGGCCGAAGCCGGGCAGCGGCGGGGGAGCGGCCAGCTCGCCGGCGGGCTCGAAGGCCGGGATGGGGAGGGCGACCGCCGACAGTGGGGTGCTTGGAGGGCATGGATTGTATCCGTGCACCGGGCACCACGTCAGGGAGGCGGCCGTGCTCGGCCACAGATGCCACGGCGACGAGCCCCTTGGCGGCGAGGCCGCGCTGGATGCGGAGGCCGCAGGGTGGGCTCGCGCCATGGACATCAGGCAGGAGGGCGCTCCGATCCACGCCGCGATTGAAGGTTGACGAGGACGGCGGCCTCTGCGAGGATGGCGACGGAAGCCGTTGCCAAGGTCATGGTATCCATGACGAGGAGCAAAGCGCCGGCGACGACGAGCGGCAAACCGAAGGTGGCAATGGATATCCCTGAGAATGCGAAGAAGAACGGAGTGAAGGGGCGAGGCATCTTCACCCTTTCTCTGTTCTTTGCTTTGTTTCTCTAATTTCTGTGTGTGAAATTGCTCTTGGTAGAACTACGTGCGGATAATGTGTTGAGTAGAAAGTAATTACAGAGAATAGTGAATCAACTGTTCTTTATTGATGATGATGTTGCCTTATATACTATTACAAGAGGCGCCTGTTCGGAGAGATACGACGGTTTACAAAGAGGCAACTACCGACGGTTAGAAGCATAGATTATTTGGATTAACCAAATACTAATTAATCCTAACAGTATTACCGTACGTGGAGCATTCCATCAAACATAATGATCGTACACTGAGATTTGCAGAATACAGTGACTAAACTGAACTAGACGAACAAATATAGATATCATAGATGCATTTTACTCTTTGAAAACTAGTCTATAAAAATGCTCCTTGCGATAATTCTAGAATTGGAGAACAACTCAAGCTATACTTATACGTGCCTCTATAGAATATGTTGCCATGCATATACGCCCTAGAGTATATGCCTAGGACAGAGCCAGAATATAACCATTGGGTTCAAGTGAACCCAACAAAATCTAGCGAATCCCATGCAAAATTGCTATTGATCAATGGAGCCACCGCTAAAGAAAGGGTCCTACAAGACCTCTAATTAATTATAGTTGGTTCACTAAAATCCGTCCGTGAGACGGTTTTTATGAAAACCGATATTACAGATGATTTTAAAGGAAAAACCGTCTGTAATAACCTACTCATCACAGGCGGCACTAGTACAGAATAGGTCTTTTAAGACCTCTCATCGCACACGGTTAGCCGAAACCCGTCACCAATGTGAACATCGCAGATGGTCAACATTTCAGGCCCGTGTATGATGTGCCACGGCAAACTGGGCCGTGTGCGATGTGAGGCACATCGCAAACAGTTTTCTAAGAAACCGTGTGAGGAACATCGCACACGAGTATTTTCTAATAACCATGTGCGATGTGTCTCACATCGCACACGGTTATTTCATAGGTACCGTGTGTGATGTGCCTCACATCGCACACGGTTATTTCACTCACATCGCACAAGGTTGCTTCATAGGAACCGTGTGCGATGTGGCTCCCATCGCACATGGTTTTTTCGGCCGACCGTGTGTGATGTCTCGTTCTGGAAATTCTTAACTTTTTCATAGGTAGCCGGCATCAGTGACGGGTTTTGTTTGATGACCATGGGCGATGTTGTAAGTATCGGTGACGGTTAATTTTGATAACCTGTGTGCGATATCATATCACTTAAATCAGTACCGAGTTCGACCTAAATCCTTCAGTTCGAGCGCGCGGGAATGGCGGCTTGTTGTAAGGGCGGTGGCGGCGGCTTGTTGGAGGGGTGGCGCACGGCGGCTAATTGGAGTGGCGGCGGTGGCGGCGGGCGTGAAAGGATTGTAGGTGCCGACTTGAGGGGGGTGAATAGGAGGCTAAACAAAATTTAAACAATTTCTTCTTTTTATCTAGATTAAGGCTTAACAGATCAATAGGTTCAGCTAGCTGTGTGACAGGTCGGCTACACAGGCAGTATATGATATGTAGATTAACATGCAGCTGTCACACAGGTAGCTAACACAGGCAAGCAGAAAGCCCTAAACAGATATGCTAGATGAATGGCTGTGTAACAGATAGCTGGCACAGATAACAGATAACAAATACAGCAGCTGTGTCACAGCTAGACTATCACAAGCAAGGACAAAGGATTGCAGCTAGTTTGAGAATAACAGTAAATCACTCTAGCATGCTAATCAGATAAACAAGCAAGTATTGAATATGAAGAACTCAGAGAGACAAGGGTTTTTCACCGAAGTTCCCACTCTTTTTAGAGATGGTACGTCTCCGTTGGAGAGGCTACTCCGAAGAGATTGCCAGCACTGAATCGTGTTTGTCCTCCGAGTACCTGAGCTTTCAGGTCTCTTTCTCTTGCTTGTGAAAGTCCTTTCGTCTTTCAGCAGGTAGACTTCAAATCACCCTCACAGACTACAGCACTAGCCCACACAAGATTGGGTGGTCACAGCAACTCCTACACCCGTCTAGGAGTAGACACTCCAAGGAAGAATCAGCAACAGCAACTTTTGAAGAAACCAGTGCTCTCTGCTCAAAGCTGTAACTCTCTTAAACTAAGACTTAGGAATGTTTGCTTCTGTTCTTGAGAAAAGAGGTTTGCAATGGTCGAAAAGGATTGAGGCGGTTTGGTAAAGATTGAGCAAAATGTTCTGCAAAGGTTGAGGTCTGAGACCTCCCTTGGTCCTCTATTTATAGAGTCCACAGGCACCTGACCGTTACACTCATGCCACGTAGGACTAAGTGGCTCACCGGTGACAGGAACCAGTGACACAGCTAATCACAACGCGTAGTGGTAACCAGCTCAGACAGACCGACACCTATGTCACCTGAGCTGACACAGGTGAAACTCTAACTGACGTAACCTCACTACTCAGCCGGTGCTGGCACATTACATGCCCTCAGTGCACTAACTCTTAAGCCTAATAAGGAGAGAACCTCCAACAATCTTCTGACTTGGCAGACAGACTATTACAGTGCAGTTTCCTTAGCATTTACAAGCTCTCCCCTGGTATAGAGATGTACCTGAGTCATAGAGCGGTTGTTCACCTGTGACACAGCTGTGCCACACAGGTAATTTTGGCTCTAGGGTTTTAGGCCACTAGCACAGCAGTGTGCTAGCACAACCCAGTTTCACACTTGTGCAAAACTATTGTTACAGGGCCACTAACCTCAAGGCATCAGTGCCACTATCCAACACTCTGAGCATTGAGTAAAAGACCCTTCAATAATCATTGCTACTTCATCTAACTTGGTAGTACGGGTGTTTCCTAAGGACTCAAGAAAACTAGCAAACCTAGACTTCAGCTTCCACCAACTGTAGTCACGGCCCTTGATGCATCAAGCCATCATCACCTTGCTTGCAACTCCTTGCACAACACCGGCTTCTTCACAGCTGTGGCACAGCTGCCTAGCGCAGCCATCCCCTTGTCCTGGAAACCACCTTTGTACTTTTATGTGATCATCCTTTCTTAGATGAATCTTCTTCCTGGAACCTACTTAGCCTACTTACACTCATTGTAAACATTAGATTCCTGTTTAGGTTGTCATTAACCATCAAAACCATCTTAGGGGTCTAGATGCTCTTTCAATCTCCCCCTTTTTGGTGGTTAGTGGCAACCCATTCACAGATATCAATTAAAGATATGAATGAGTAGTACTTGAGCAGGTTGTCAGAATATACTCCCCCTGAATCTGTGCATAAAATATTTACTTTTGGAATGCAAATGCACAGGTCTTAACTAAAAACTTGAGTAGTATATTCTCACAACTTGCATTTCATCAGTTCAGAGCAATAAATGTATCAGAGCATAATAGATTGAACTGAGTTGATAATGATGCAGCTTTAGTGTTTATTTCAAAGTATGCTCTGAGAATTCATTTGATATATATGTTATGATCAGAGCAAATCAATTTATATGTGTTATGATCAGAGCTAAACCAATTGATATGTGTTATGATCAGAGCTAAAATATTTTATATGAGATATGATCAGAGCAAAAGGGATCTTATATGAGATATGATCAGAGCTAAAGAGATCAGAGCCAAAAGAAAATATTCTCCACACATATCATACAAGCATATAAACAAGAAACAAACTGCATCATTTCAGAAGAGATAACGTGTTCAAGAAATAAAAATTCAAAGTAAGAACAAGTCTTGATACACAGCAAAACTCTCCACTCCCCTATATCTCTCCCTTATAAAAGGCCTTCTTGTTCTGAACCTTCTTCTTTTACATCTCTCCCCCTGAATATCTCTCCCCCTTTGTCACTAAGACACCAGAAAGGGGTAAGGAAACAGATGCTTCAGGTGGACTTGGGTCTTAAAAGCTGAAGAATCTCTGAGAGTTGAGTCTGCATTTGATCAACCTTAGAGTGCAGACTGCTTACTTCTTCTCTGAGCTGGAAATTTCCTCTGTGCAGAGCAACAAACTAAGTTGGCATGACTTTGTCCTGGTATGCTCTGGCAGCTGCTTGAGACATCAGAGAGGTCGAGAGAGAGCCATCATTAGCTACCTGTGTCACAGATACCAGCTCAACTGGGTCAGCTGCAGGAATATCAGCTGTGACGCCGGTGGGGACTTGGTGATGAGAGCTGGAGCCTTGAGGTGGCATCTGAGTTGCTGTTGGAGCAGCTGTGGCACTGGGGCTTGGCACAGCTGTATCTGAATTATCTCCAAAGAGAGCAGGAACAACAACTTCATATGGGTTATCATCAGGCTGAGGTCTGAGCTGAGTCTTGGCTGTCTTGACAAAGATATCAAAATCTGACTCAGGTAGACCTGCCCTCTGAAGAATCATGAACATTATATATGAGCCATACCTCAACTTAGCTTTCTTATCCTTCTACACTGCATCTATTTCATGGAAAATGAATCTGGCAATGTCAAAATGTTGATTCTTTGCTATGTGGACTAGCACTTGCCAGACTGGAGAATAGACTGCATCTGTGTTTCCTCCTTTGGGTTGAATTGTGATATTTAGAATCTTCACAAGATGCTTTGCAGTGACTGTGATGCCCTTGAAGTATACATGATCTATTAGGGCATTTGCAGGGAAAAAGAAGTTTCTTGGATAGAATTTCCTTTTCACTTCATTTGGAACTGGCTCCAATCTAAAAAGATTTGGCATATTGGGCTCCACTGGTGCTCTGAATAGATTGTTGAATTCAGGAGCAGTAATTGAAAGGAGCTGTCCTCTTGTCCTCCGGATCATGATATCTTGATTGTCCTGTTCTACCCACACTGTGGCATAGAACTCTCTGATCACTTCTGGATCATATCCTTGTAGATTGGTCAGAAATTCAAGGCCTGCTGCTTGAATTAAAGAGGGAGCATTCTAGTGTTCTTCAAGAAGGAGCATTTCCTTCATGATTTAGATAATTGTTGCACGGTGGGCTTCGAGGACTTGTTTCTCCTCTTCAACCTGGGTGCCCTCGATGCCTCCCTCATGAGATGCTTTACATTGTAAGTATTTTACAAGAAATTCCACATTCTGGCAACTCTCTTTTGTTTCGTAAATGATAACTCTTTTCTTTTCTATGCTTAGGCACATGATCACTGAATGCAACGCTCGGAAAGAACCGGTAGGTTTCTTCGACCCACAGTTGGTCTCAAAGCAACAAATCGAGGGGAATAAGAAAAGGGTCTTTAATTATGTTGTCGACACGTTGATGGCTCAACAAAACAAAGAATTCATTCTCCTTCCATACAATCAGGAGTATGTATGTTTTTATACATTAGCTGTACCTCCATTGTCATCATTCCACACGGGTTGTGATATCTTCTTTTGCAGCGAACGTTGGATCTTAATTATCATCATACCTAAATGGAGCAAAGCCGTCCACCTTGATTCCTTCCAAGCATCACGTAAGGACTACTCGGCGTTAAGGAAATTCTTGGATAGTGCTTTCGCCGAGTACGTCAACCGTGGAGGGAGGTGCTCACCAAAGGAAAACCCGGTGGGCTTGAGACACGGAGATGACAACTTGATGAAGGTAACAATTGGTACAACATTCCTCCTAAGTGCTAAGTAATGCTAATTGATGCCCTAATTGATACCGTAATTCCTCAACAATTTTTCAGTGTAACCAACAGCCACAAGGAACCAACCTTTGTGCTTTTTATGTTTGTAAGCAAATGATGAGGGTTGTTCCGAGTTCGAGGACAAAAGAAACTGCTGGCTTCCCTACGGTTAGTACTATATGTGAGACTCAAGATTTTACTTTTTACCTATATGCACCTAAATCTGAATTTTGTTACTTCGTGCAGATTTTGAATTTGATGGACAAAAAACCGTTGAGTCGTGCCGATAGTCGAAGTTAGAGGACAGTTTGCCTACTTCTTCGTCTCGCATGTCATACCGGAAAAGGGACAATTTAGATCACCTTGATTGTGAGGTATTTATTTTCTTTCTGTCGACTGTCAACCTTGTGAGATCCAAACTTGTAGAAATGTTGGCTGTGAACTCCTGTTTATGTAGCTGTGAATGGGTCAACTCATATTCAATTGATTCAATTTTCTTATCTATGTCGGCTATGAAATCTATGTGATCTCTGTTTTATTTGTGTTTGGATCAAATCCGTGTATTTGCCTGATGGATGAGATCTGTGTATATATGTGGCTGATGAATGAATTCTGTGAATGTGGCCAATGAATTTTGTGAAATGATATTGTTGTCTGAGATTTCCTGTTATCGCTGCTGTTGCATTCGTAGCATCGCACCCGGTTCGGCGGCCCGAATCGTGCGCGATGTGCGCATCAACGCACAAGGTCCGGAGCACCTGACCGTGTGTGATGTGGTTCGTCATCGCACACAGACCCAAACTTTCAGCCATGTGTGATGTAAAACAGTCATTGCCCACGGTTCAGAGCACCTACCCGTGTGCAATGTGGCCAAATATCACACACGATTCTGATACTATGACCCTGTGCAATGTGGGTACTGATCGCACACGGGCCAGATGCTCCGACCGTGTGTGATGTGTGCGGAGAGCTGACCCGTGTGCGATGTGCCCAGTCATCGCACACGGTTCTTTCACATTTATCGTGTGCAATGTGGATACTCATCACACACGGGCCAACCTGAAAAGCCGTGTGTGATGTGCGTATCATTGCATATGGCTCTGGACCTGTGTGTGATGTGCCCCCACATCGCTGACCAGCCAGTGCATACGGCTGTATGCGATGAGCTTTTTTAACCATGTGCGATGAGCTTTTCTGTAGTAGTGCGGTTTAAAAAAGTCTGCAATATCACCACAGACAGCTTTTTAAAAAATCGCTTGTGATTTTTGGCCCAACTGCTAGTACATGAGCCCAACTCGGCAGGCTCAATACTATCTTTACCATATAACTCTAACCCTACTCCCTCCCTCTCCATCTCCCAAACACAGCTGCCTCCCTGTCTTCCTCTCTGGCTCCCTTTTTATCTCATCTTATTCCCTCCCGAGCTCTCTTCCCTAATCCAACCCCGCTACCGGCCACTTCCGGCACCGTCGACCATAGATCCAGCCAGCTATGGCCGATTGCGGTGCTCCCATTCTGCTGTGCGTCCACTGCGATGCATGTCCCGTGCACTGGACGCACGTCCACAACTTGCATGCCGTCATCAGGTCGAGCAGCGGCCAGGATCACCAAATCTGGTGATGCCGATGCCAAGCACCCCTGGATCTGGTCGTGGCGCCATGGCTGGAGGAGGGGGATCCTGGCATCTGGAAATGATTCATTGCCATGGCCCTTCTCTCTCTCTCTCAGCGGCAAGAGTGCCTTCGACGACGATGACAACGAGTTCGGTGCAAGCACTGCCGGATTTGGAGATGGCGACACCGCATCTGGTCATGGCACCATGGCCGGGGGAGGGGAGCCACGCTCGTCGGTAGCCTCCACAGATGGTTCGCTGTCATGGCCCTCCTCCCTCTCCTGTGATGACAGGAACGCCTTCGACGATGGTGATGGCGAGGTTGACGCAAGCACCGCCGCATCTGGCGATGGCGATGCCCGATCTAGTCATGGCGCCATGGCCGGGGGAGGGGAGCCATGCTCATCGGCGGTCTTTGAAAATGGCTCGCTACAATGACGACGGCGATGAGGTGGTCCAGATTCGAGGCGGGTTTGCTGCGCTTTTTCTGCAATTTCTTTTTGTAATTGAAAAACACATCACAGACGATTCTATACTGTATTATCTGAACCATCTGTGATGAGACAACTATATTACAAACCTTTATTTATAGACGGTTCAGTAGTGAGCTAAGCTCGTAGTTTAGTGGAGCTGATCCCTAGTCAGTGCAGCTGAACTCTATGGTCCCTTTTCCTGGCTTCGCCCGTGGTATTTGCACGCAAGATGGCACTGGCTCATTAACCACATGAGTTCAGATTACGTCAGCAATTAATAATGCTACGAGAGCAGGTAAGTAATCATACATAGATTTAGTTCTTCAGGTACTTTATCACAGCAGTTTTAATTGAGCTAGCTGCGCATTTGGGCTAACTGCTAAGTTTAACAGTGGATTTAAGGCATGTGCTACGAATTGGCACGCCGATGTTATGATTCTATCAGCCTACGTCGTAGCCGTTGAATGTTGGTTCAATAAATGGTTGGATTAGACAGGTTAGACGTCCGTGAAAACATTATTATCGTGATACGGAAACATATAGTTAAAATATAGGCAACAAACTTGTTGAACCAATGCACCAACAATATGTGTGCAACACGCGATTTCAGGAAACAAACTACATATTTAGTTGGTTCAATGGACAGTTGGATTGGTCAGATCGGACACCAGTGGAAATATTATTGTCATGATACGTAAAACATATAGTTAAAATATAGGCAATCTGATTTTTAAGGAAATCAATCCCGGAATTTCAGAAAACAAACTCCGAATTTAGTTTATACAAATAAAAAATTTTGTGTAACGGAGACATTTCCTCATCGTCGTGGCTTGAGGCATGCAATAAGATCAAAAGGCGTCGCAGCAGATTCATTGTACTATCTAGAATTTTTTTTTGTGACGGGGGATCGTAGCCGTGTCGATCAATGCCTTGCTGCTGTTGAAACAAAATCTTAAATCAAACACGGCCATCTGCCCCTCGGCGATCCCCTTCCTCCTTCCCATCTCCTCAGATCTTCGGCGACCGTGAGCTCTCGATGAATCAACGGCGGCGACAGCGGCCACGATGTCGGGGCAGAGCTAGCGCTTGAACATGGTGCCAACAGTGATGATGCTGGGGGTGCTGAAGGCGCGGCTCGTCGGCGTGACCCGTTGCCGCGCGCTCTTGGCGTTGCTGCAGATTGTTTCTCACGCTATTGTAATTTATTTTCAATCCAATGGAAATTTGTTGCCAGTCCCATGGCGGATCTAGCAGCGCCGGTGACGTAGCATAGAGGACCTTGCTGGTGGATTTGGCCGAGGCAGCTTCAGCCAAGATGATGGGCGGAGGGTGAGGCGGCGGCATCATAACGGAATGGAGGGAGGTGGTGGCGCTGGTAGGAGGGCTAAAGGAAGCGGTGCAGATGCTTGAATTCCCGAGTGTATGTGGGCACATAGACTCTGAGTCTTAGCTCGATTCTTCCGAGCCGGTGTAAACCCCAACACCTTAGCTACCGTATGACTGTCCATATATACACGTATAAACTCGTGGCTAATCCATATCTATATGCTCCGTTCCAGTACGTCCAGGTGCCTGACTGGGTGTATTCCCCGACGCATGTAAATCCCACCTTCGCACATCTACCCAAGAGGCCATCGGAATGTGGCACGTACCCATGACCATGTCAAAGGGACCCGTCTATGTACACCTAGCTATACACTATCACATCTGCCATCTTTTTCATTGTGAACACCTACTCAATTTATTGGTGTATAAACGTGCACCTACACATGCTGCAAGTGTAGGCAGGAGTCCTAACTCCTTTCCATCCAGCGTAAGTGAACATTTGTAATTAATCTCTGCACCTATAGTCTCTCTCCTATTTTTCTTTTCTTCAGTACCACGAAATGTCAGCTCAACCTGCAGCTCTCTGCACTGTGAGTATCCTCCTCAATTGCTAACCATACTCCTGCTGTACCAACCAACCTGCATATTTTCCCTTTGCCACGTGGGCCCTGGTCCCACCTGGCAAACCACTCCCTCACCTTCTCCCTTGTTTTTCTTTCTCCTCACCTTGCTAGCCCCCTCTCTCCTATTCATTGCCAATGCTGCTCCTCACTGCCATACACCAAGCCACCACGTGCTTACTCCCCTCCTCACTCTCCTACTGCTTTTCTGCCTAGTCCAGCAAGCCAAGCTCCATTTTTCCCAAAGCCGAGCAACTCGCCTAGCTTCCTCTCTTCTTTCCCCACAGCAGCTTCTCCTCACCACCTTGTTTTCTTTCTTCCCCAAGCTTCCCCATCCCTCAGTGCTCCTCAACCCGAGCTCCCAAGCTGCCATTCTCCTCTGGTCTGCGCCCGAGCTCTAGCTGCTGTCTCCTTTTAGCTATTCTTTCTCTAGCACCAGTCCGAGCACTTCCTTGCTCCTACCCAAACCAAGCTATTGCCGCCACCCCACCTCCATTTCTCTTCTCCTCAGCTCCTTGCCTTCCTTCAGAGCTAACTGAGCCCACTCCTCTCTTCTTCCCTCCGTTTCTCCCTCCCTCAAGCTCACCAGTTTCCTTGTGGTTTCTCTGCTCAAACTGTTGCTCCTCTTTGTCCTGGAACAACAAGCTCGAGTTTCACCTCCCCTGGTTCATTCTCCCTCCACTACCGAGCACTTCCCCATCCCCTCTTGGTGTAGCAACAGTAGTAGCCAGCTCGAGCTCTCCTTCCTCCTACACTCCCGCAGCTACTCCTTCCCCTTCAAGCAAATCCTTCCCCGGTTCAAGCTCCTCTTCCCGCCCACCCCTCCTGTTCTCCATCCCCTGAACAAGCTCCTCACTCCATTGGTCTGCCATAGCTCCTTCTCCCCAAGCTACTCCAACTCCTTCTGCCCCCTTCCCTCCATGCACACCAAGGTAGCAGGTGCCCTTCTTCTTCCTCCTGGACCAGATCCAGCTAGGAGCAGCCTTTTTTCCATAGCTCCCGTACCCCTGACTTTGAGCTCCCGTGCTGGCCAACTACTCAAGCAGACCAGCAACACCAGCAGCAAGCTACGAGCTCCCAGAGCGCCGTAGCTAAGTAGGACCTTGTCATCACCACCGTGGAACTATACAGAGCCATTGCCGCTGACGCGGAGGGGCTCCTCACCGCATCCTCGCTGTCGTCGTCGGCGACGGCCCTGATACTCGAGCAATCCCGCCGCTCGTCCCTCAGTGCTCGCCGCTGCCGGGTCCACCGAGCTGCCCTAAGCATCGCCTCTCACCGCCATTCCGCTCATTTCCGGTGCCGGAGGTCACCTCTGTCTAGACCACCTCGACGTCCTGTGCTCAACCCTGGCACCGCCACTGCCAAGCACGCCACCTGCCGCCAGCAAGGTGTGCCGCCCTCTTCCTCCCAGCGCTAAGCTGAGGTTAAAGCTCTAACCCCTTGCTTGCTCGTTAAGTAACTGCCTAAACCGCGCAGCCCGCCCCCGACTCAGCTCACCAGACCACTCAGAGGGAGCGTAACCCACAGAGTACGCTTTTTCCGTAGGGAGGTGCATTTTCCCTACCGCATACACCACTATACGCATTCCTCTGCGAAAAGCGTATTCCATTAACTTTTTCCTCAGATTACGCTTTGTCCTTTCGGGAAGCGTAACTACAATAGAACCTATCTTGTTTTGCACCATCTGACATCGAAAGCGTAAACCTAATGCACGCCTACGACATCATCTCTTCCTCCTCTGAATGGGAACCCTACTCCCTCTCATCTCCCCTTCCAACAATGTTTTGGAAACCCGGTTCTCTCTCATCACAACTCCAAATGACCTGATTCTTTTCCTACAGTCTTATAGAATTGAAATCCATCCAACCATGCCATTCCTGCAACTTTTGAACTATAATCGAAATTCAGTTTTGACATATGGTTCAAATTGAAATAAGTTGTATCTTCCTTGATATTCACCCAACTTACCCCGTGTTATTCTTGTGATAATCTAAATTCAAAATCTACCCAAACAGTGCTGCTTTTATAATTTATGAAAATATTTTAATTTCCAAAATTGAGTGTATTCAAACATAAGTATCATACATATGGACTTTCATCCACTTAGACCTCGCTAGCTGATTCTTTTCTTAACAGCTTTAAAAATGAGGAATAATAGTTGAAACCAAGATAATACTGATGATTCCACCATATCTAGCGAGCTAGGAGTAAAGCAAAGCCGTGCCACTCAATGTTTACCAAAGCGAATCTTTATAGGTGAATCCATCAAAACCCTAAGTCATACATCCAAGCGTCGTCATGAATTCTTCCAAGGACCATTTCAAAGATAACATACCCTCTGAACCGAACCAAGATAATCTCGAGTACTAATATTTTATTAAATCAATAAGCCAGGGTTTTTCGATCCTTGCAAGAAGCCCCCATTTCATGTGAGGCTAATTCCTTATCGCCAGTTTACAAACCCTAAGAAAATGACTAGGTCCGGAGTGCATATCTTAAGTTCATGAGTGTATGTTGGCTCTTAGTTGGTTCTTCCTCGCATTGTTGTTCATTCGATGTTCTCTGACGTGTAGATACGACATTACGAGATATTGCACGAAGGATCCCAAATGATTGACCTATCAAGTTCAAACCCAAGAACCGGCCAATACCGCCAGGCAAGCATTCCCACCTTGATCATGTTGAATCCCATATGTGTGAAAACTTAATTACTTTGTTTGCAACTTTGCATGCTATGTGAGTATCAACGATATTTTATGCTAGACCTAGCTACGCCTTATAGTTGCATACGACTCAGGTCTGGCAAATCAATACTTGTAACCCTAGCAATATTAGCTGGTTATTGTATGACCATCAAAGTGCTAGGATTATAGGCAGTAGCCCTGCTTAGACCTGCTTTAGAGGAAAATCTATTTTTACGGACTCACGCGAATCACTCCTTTGGGTTATGGGATTTAAAACCCTCTAGAAGATGTGTACCTTTCGAGGTGTCTGTTTGAAAGTATTGTTTGCCAAAACCCTAAATAAAATGGAGGATGATTTTGATTCGGGTGAGAACAATAAGTGGAGATCAGGGGAATGGTTGTAGCATGTGGTGACATGGTTAAGAAGGGGTGATGTGCAGTCTTGCTCAAATCAGTTAAGGACCGAGCCTAAGTGCCACTCGACCAAGTTCACCTCGTACGTCCACATGTCCTTTATGGGAAGGACTTGACTACATACCCTGTCGAGTACTAGTGCATGGACCCATGGGCGGTAGGAAAAGTGTGCTAGGTGGATTGCATCCCTAGAGGATCTCCATGGGACTACTGGGTAGAGACTCTTAGTGAGCTCCACGTAGTACGTAGACAAAGGTTCGACACAAAGGTGAAGAGTCCCTTTTTTGGTCCGGGACGCAAAAGTTGGGTTACCCGTCTAGCGGATCCGACTCTAGTACAAAAGCGGGTGAACAGTCTCATTGTAATAACCCTGTCGGCACATCTCGCGAAGTGTGTTTATCGAACTCTGGCAACAAGGGGACTTACATCTTGTGGGTAAAGCCGTACAACCTCTGCAGAGTGCTAAAATCTATTCGAATAGCCGCGTCCTCGGTTATGGACACAACTTGGAAAGGCCACACACTGGTTAGACTAAGATTTGGTTACGAAATGTGGGAATGGGATTAAGGACGTGGGCATGACGTGTCCACAGTGAGCAGTTTAAGCTACAGTCTGGTAGTGAGAAACCGCAGAAGAGAAAAGGCTAGCCCGGGCTGCGAGGCGGTAACGCGGGTAGTTTGTAAGGATTGTTCGAGGCGGTGGAAGGAGCTACTGGCCTCTCGTTGACGACGCTCAGCTGGAACATCCAGCACTGAATATTGTCTCGACAGAGACGAACTTGATTTTGAAAATGCTCTTGAATCTACTATTCCGTATTTCAATTAAAAACTTACTTTTCCGCACAACATTCAACTTAGTGTAGAGCCACTTCTTGAACAAGCCTTGCATGAAATACATCCGTTATTTCCCCCTTTGGGATGCTTGTGAGTACATTCAATGTACTCACCTGGCTTGTTGATTTGGCCAGACGAAAGAGACAACGACTCCGAGGATATGATTATGATCGCGAAAGCTAGGGCTTAACCCCAGTCAGTTGCCTGTCGGGTATGGCATACTGATGGGCCACATCACCGCTTAAATTTTCGCTACAAGATTTTAGCCGTTGGGCTACAGGTATAATACCTTGGCTTAGATGGCCTATTTGTGATTAATACTCTGATATATGCATGTATGACAATGACATACAGGTTGACTTGTGCGTACTGGCTACTGATCTAGGGACCAGTATAGGAAACACAAGGGTTTATCCGGCTTAAAACCCGGTACGCCACAAATATCACTGGGAACAACGGGAAGGTGGTCACGCTGGCAAGGAGCTCAATGGCCGCGTAGATTGTGGCACGTGTGAAAGGCCCGGTCCTGGCCCCAGTGAACACGCTATCGACTAGCTTCGCGGCGGCGTCGAGGGCGCCGTAGGGGATCGGATCCGGGCCGGGGTGCACGACCTTGAGCACATCGACGTAGAGGATCTCGGCCACATCGCCAGCCTCCTGGAGTAGCATGGTGGTCTTCTGGAGTGTTGCGCGGGCTGCCTTGGCATAGGAGTTGACCGTGCTCGCTCGGGTGACGATGGTCTGCCTGAGCTTTGCCACCTCGGCATTCGGTTCGTTGGCATCGCCATCTCTCTCTCTCTTGCTCAGTGTGTGTTGTATCCAGCAAACGGGACAGTGTTGAGTGGATCTCAGCGTGGTTCCATTTTTTCTAACGTCTCCCATTGGCAGCCGCACGCAAAGGTTAGTCTCTGGAGATGGCTATTTTTGTAATGGTTATATTTTAAATGGCTAATAAAATTCTATTAATCCTTTATCAAAAATTCTTTGTTAATTAGTAATTGTCTTTAAAAAGCTTTATCAATGATTAGTGGGCCCAATTTTGTTGGTACACTACCTTTCTGAGAGCATGTTGGCACAGTTGTGATTTAGTGGATCGGCATTGTTAAAATATAGGCAACAAACTTGTTGAACCAATGCACCAATAATATGTGTGCAACATGCGATTTCAGGAAACAAACTCCGTATTTAGTTGGTTCAATGGACAGTTGGATTGGTCAGATCAGACGCCAGTAGAAACATTATTGTCATGATACGAAAATAGATAGTTAAAATATAGGCAATCCGATTTTTAAGGAAATCAATCCCGAAATTTCAGAAAACAAACTTCGAGTTTAGTTTATACAAGTAAATGTTTTTTGTGTAACAGAGACATTTCCTCATCGTCGTGGCTTGAGGCATGCAATAAGATCAAAAGGCGTCGCAACAGATTCATTGTACTATTTAGAATTGTTTTTTTGCGTGACAGGGGATCGTAGTCGTGTCGATCAATGCCTTGCTACTGTTGAAACAAAATCTTAAATCAAACACGGCCATCTGCCCCTCCGCGATCCCCTTCCTCCTCCTCATCTTCCTCAGATCTTTGGCGACCGTGAGCTCTCGACGAATCAACGGCGGCGACAGTGGCCATGATGTCGGGGCAGAGCTAGCGCTTGAACATGGTGCCAACAGTGACGATGCTGGGGGTGCTGAAGGCACGGCTCATCAGCGTGACCCGTGGCCACACGTTCTTGGCGTTGCTACAGATTGTTTCTCATGCTATTGCAATTTATTTTCAATCCAATGGAAATTTGTTGCCAGTCCCATGGCGGATCTAGCAGCGCCGGTGACGTAGCATGGAGGACCTTGCCGGTGGATTTGGCCGAGGCAGCTTCAGCCAAGATGATGGGCGGAGGGTGAGGCGGCGGCATCATAACGGAATGGAGGGAGGTGGTGGCGCTGGTAGGAGGGCTAAAGGAAGCGGTGCAGATGGATCTGACTGAGGCGGCTCGGGCGGAGACGATGGGTGATGGCGGCGGCATGGCAACAGACCTTAGGAGGGGCTCTATGTGGTAGAGCTGGGTTGGAAACCGATCGAGAGTTTTTGTAAGAGAGGTGGATGACTGGATGAATGGTACGAGGATGAATTGCGGGATGCTAGAGCGATAGAATTGCTCCATAGTCATACTGATGCAACAAGTTTTCCATAGATTAATCGGATAACTCATGCATAAACCTAACTGGCTTTCAAATCTGCTAAATCAAACAGCAATGACATTAATTAACACATATCAATATAGCGTTCCCTACCTGCATGCGCTCAACAGTACATGCAACCCATACCACAATCGGTTGGATAGGTCGATCGATCAGAAACAAAGACAACGGCAAAATTAACTTACAAAGCAGAGAGATGCATGAAGTCCTGCTCCAACTCCAATACTATTCATCATCGATCAAACTGATCAAGCCAGAATCACACGTTTATCCATCTAAAACCAATGTGGAAAACCAAGTAATACGTTCTGCAAAACAAAGTTCTCTCACACGCGGCGTGCTCTGCTCAACAAGAAACTCGGATGAGATCGATCCGTAAACTGGGAATGGGGAAAAAGACGCACAGAACAAAACCTGCAGGAACGATGAACAGGACAGAGCAGAACAGAACCGACTCCTACATACTAGTGGCTGAGTTGCTACGAGTGATTACTCAAACTACCAACATGCATGCGGTCACGTATCTTGGAGATGGAGGGCGATTTGCCACAGAGCTTGGCGTTGTAGAGGATGTTTGTTCTGCTGTGATCAAATACCTGAAGGCATGCATCGTCGATGAACCCATCAGCCTAATGGACCCTCGATGATGCGCCGTGTGTAGTCCTCCAGCACCGTGACGATGCTGCGCAGGCCACGCATGGCCACCAGCATCTCATTGACGTTGCTGATGGCCTGTCGCAAGGCCTGCTCCACCATCGCCATGTGCTCTGCAGGGCGCGAGGGCCAGAGGAGGCAGGTGTGGAGGGCTTGTTCCACCTCGTCGGTCTTCCCTATGGTGGCGTTCGCTCTCGCCTTCGCCTCCGATGCCCGGCGGGTGCCCTACTCGTGGTGATAATACCAATAGCCCCTCGAGACTTGCACTGGGAGTAACGGGGCGTGGAGGTCGAAGAGTTCGCCGGCATCGGCGTGGACATCCGCAGCAAGCTTCAGGTCGTCCTTGGCGTCCTTGAATGGTCTAGAGATCTGCGGCGAGACGAACAGAACATTGATGAACAGAACGTTGATGACGAGGTCATGGGCGGCACGGGTGGCACCCGCGAGCGGCCCTGGCCCATCGAACAGGCCGGCGATGAGCTTCGCGGCGGTGGTGGCCCTGAAGTGATCCGTGCCTGGGGGCGCGGCCTTGAGCACATCCTCATGTAGGATATCCGCTGCGTTGCCCGCCTCCTGAAGCAGCGCAGTGGCCTCCTGCAGTGCCGCGTGGATGGGCTCGGTGCGGGAGATGGCCGCCGTCACTGCGGGCAGGATGATCTCCGTCTGGAACCCTCCCACCGCCATCACCGTCACCACCCACCCCACCAGCGCGTCCTCTAGATCATTCACCGGAGTGAGCAGCGGCATCCGCACCACCACTTTTGCCTGGCCAGCTGAGAGAATCTTTTTTCCTTCTAAATTTTTTTTAACCGAGAATCATGCCTTTTTTAATGGTTCCTTTCTTTTTTATCGTTGGTGAAAAAATATTGTTTATGGTACACTGACTTATTGTAGGTTTCGGCAACTGTGGCATATGATAAAATTAATTGGAACACTTCCCATTTTATACGCAGTTAACCACATCAGATAACTCATGTGCTCCTGCTTTTCTTAAGTAAGAACAATGACATGGTGGGTAAATTATCTATCGACTTGCTTTGTAAGGTGGATTTAGAAGAGAAACTTAGAATTTTTAATAGGTAGTATAGATACAATTTTAATACAACAGTCTTTTAGTGGCTAACCTACCACTTCACCAGATGCCACTCACAAGGACTACATACGACTCATAATGGCTTACTACTTCTTATGCATGGGAGGGGATGCACCCCCTATTTGTAATCGTAGAAAATGATTGGATTGATGCCAACTGGCAATCATCCAAGCCTTAAACTAGAAATATCTTCTCTAGAATTCTTTTTTAAAATATTATCATATTTAATATTCCCTAATTCTAGAGTACTACTTTAAAATATATCTACCATACTATTCGTCATTTCTTCGAGAGCTTTCTCCTCAAATATCTTTCTCTTATAGTTCTCCAATGTCTTCTAAAAGCTTCTCACTTTGACATGAAGATTTATCTATAATATCTTCCATGAAAAATATCTAGGTACTCATGAGAGCTCATAAACATTTTAGAACCTTTTTGCTACAAGTATGTATTTGACTTTATTTAACAAACAACTCCTGTTTAGCAAATTATATAATTAAGTGTATTTTGAAAGCTTAAGGTGATTATCTAAATAACTCTTATTGAAATCATAGAACGTTGTAGAAATATTATTTTTTGAAGAAAAAATACGTGAGGAAATATTAATTGGTCATTTTGTAAGCACTTGATGATCACACAATAGTATATACCAAAAGCAAATGATGGTCAACTAGGAACAAGAGACACGAGCTAAACATCCCAAAGAAAGCAAAATATCCAACCATTAGTCTAGTGGACCCTCATGTAATTACAAATGATAGATCTTCATAACTGTGCCTAAAGATCACCTAGCCATCGATATGGTAAATCCTTATTATTAATAAATTACAACCAATGGTCTTCATATGTGTACCTAAACATCATCCAGCAATTGATCTGGTGGACCCTAGTTAATAACATCATATGACCGATATTGTACATATCATACATAAGCTACCCAAGCTTTACTTTGATGTACTAATCTAATGCCAACAACTGACAATTTTAGCATTGCCTCAACGTATTGTTCTAATATCACGTAAAATTGATTGGCTAGCTTACAATCCAAACTTTAAGTACATATCTGAATGTGAGATGACTGATCATTCGTATGTGTTATTAGATTAGTACAAATAATTAAAGTTGTATTGATCTGATATCACATACAGACAACCCAACTGGCAAGGGATCCGAACTTAAGGTTTGCGTGCTAATCTAATATCATGTACAAGCTACTGACCGTCCGGCTCGCAATCCGAACATTAATTATGTGTATTGATCTATATCATGTACAAATGACACATCCGGCAATTAATGTGATATTCTCGCAAATAATAGTAGATGATATGTGAATCTGCCACTGACTAATGTACGGTTGTAGTATTACTTGTAGCCATTAGTTGTCATTTTTCTAGTGTTTTGAAACTGGTCATTTGAAAGCGATCATTAATTATAGAAAATATTGTTTTTTGTCAGTGCACTGCTGTTGTATTATTATGTACGTAGCCATTGGTTGGCATTTTCTTCTTCACATCGTTCGTGTAGTTTATACTACCTTGAAATCGATTGCACTATTACTCTCCCTCCAAATCTTCCCTCCAGCTAGCCCAAATTTTTTGATACGGGCACCAAACAGTAGAAAAATGCAAAGTTACTGATAGGGTTTCTGTGTAGCTATATCCTAACTGAGGTAGGAATGTGAGCGGTGCGGAGGCGGAGAAGGGCTTAGAAGCAGCAATATGTTGCTTATGTTGGGGGTTCTCTTGTTCAAGATCTAGTGCGGTGAAGATCAACTCATCGACTATGCTTGTGCTGATAGTCATGAGAACTTTGTGATATTTGAGAAATAAAGATTGTGTTATTATACTTTCTACTTCAAGATAGCTCAATGTTTTTTTGTTGGGTTAAGGAATTTATTTGCACAGGATGTACTGCCAAACAATAAGTGGATATATGTATGTTTAATAACATTTCATGACTTTTTTGGGGTTATATTTAGTATGTTTAGCCATAAATTCTGTTGTTTATCGAACAAGAAAATAACTAAAGGCAAAATAGAAAAGTGAGTTACTTTATATATATATATATATATATATATATATATATAGATTCCCTAATCTACAGCTGAGAGTAGAATAACTATTCTACGCGCTGGCCAACTGACCGAGCCAGCCAGCCCAAACCCACCACGTCCCACCTTTTCACCACTGACCGTAAAACTATTCAGTAGATATAGTAAATCCATCGAACTATATTACTGTCGAACAGATCGCTCACAGTCATGTAACTTCACATGTAAAATACGGTAATTTTATGTCTTTCGAGTAGTAAAACAACATGTGTCAGCGTAAAACTCAGGACTGTAGTAATTTTTGTATAAAGCGTGTCGCAAAATTATGATTATATGTACACGATATTACGATCTCGCGGCCATCATTTTACTGCATGTCTGATCGTTCTATAATAGAAAGGGAATATTCCTTCAATTTGTTCACAATCACTTGTGTAGCCTAGTTGGTTAGTAGAGAAGAGCAACATGCTTGAGGTCCAGGGTTCAAATCCCGTCTCGTCCTTATTTTTTCAACTAAAACGGATTAGGGGAATATTTCTTCTATAATGGAAATATTTCTTCTGTTTATTCACAGTCATTTGCATAGTCTAGTTGGTTAGAAGAGAAGAGTAACATGTATTAGGTCCACGGTTCGAATCTCACCACCTCATTATTTATTATTCAATTATAAAACGGACTGCGCGTGACTTAGAATTTTTTTACTGTCAAGATGTGCGTGAGATAGTAAAGTTGTGTATAGGATGTCGTAAAATCTATCATAAAAGGTAGTAGAAAGTTGCTAAACTCAGAAGGTTTTCACAGTCGAGATGCACGCGAGGCAGTAAAGTTGTGTATAAGATATCATAAATATATCGCAAAATGTAGTAATTCTGAGTCACGCTAAAATCTCAGCAGTAAAATCCCGTCCGAAAATTACTACTCGATACACATAAAATTACTGTCCCGCGTGGCTGGCTCGGTCTGGCGCGTTTCGGCCGGAGCGCAGAATAAGCTATTCTGCGCTCACGAGCAGATTAGCGCTCTGTGAGAACCCTAGTTTTAGAGTTAGAGTTAAGCGATGTGAGGTGGAAGTACGGTCAACTCGCGTTGCTGAGTTGACCCGAATCTATCGAGCTACGTCGAGAGTTAAGTCGAGAGGGGGAGGAATTTATTGCGCATTCATGGCATGCATGTAACTTGTTGCATTCATCGTTCATACACAATAAGTATAATTGAAATTTAAACTTTATTAATTGACCAAATATTACAATGTCATGATATAACAATATTGTTACAAATGAAGTAAAGAAGAAGAAAATGAAAATTACATCTTGTAATGTCTACCTATGCAAAATCTAACCTAACCCTTGGATCTTCGGATCTTCAAAATCTTCGAAGTCGGGGAAGAACGCCATGAGTCGGAGGGGGGGAATCCTTCGGAAATATTGGCGGTCATCCGAGGTCGTTGAGTATGGGCACTCAAGACCGTTGGAGTCACGCCGTTGCTGTAGGAGGCAAAGGTTTCAAAAACGATGTTGAAATAAATGTGGTCTTATCGGCACAGTTCCGCCGATATCCACAGAGTTAGCTGCGGGGGCAAAATAGTGCCGATAACCTAGATAAGTTCTAGTTTCGAAAATAATTTTAAAAAATATTTTTTGTTTTTTAAAAATATCCGAGGGCCACGTGGCTAAGACCCTCATTTGGACAATCTATATATATATATATATATATGGAGAAAAGAGGTAAGGAGTATTTGAAATAATTTTATCTTTTCTAATCTAAAATGCCTCCATAATTTTTATTGAAAAGAAATTATTTTGCAAAGCTAAAGGGAATAGATAAGGCATCAGTTCACTGAATAATTATCTAACCAACCCACATATGTTTGACCGAAGCCAATTACCAAGATATCCATCAATTCATCGAATAAACATCCACAGCAGCCACCTAGAAGTGGATTAAAGCAACATGTCCTGATAAAGTACCAATCCATCAAGTGAGATAACCAGCAACTCACAAGTTTGACCAGAGTCAGAATTTCTTAGCTTACAAGGCAACCGAGACCAACCGGGTCTTAGCCACTGTAGTCATCCAGCAAAAAGATCAGCAAGCCATCAAATGAGTTTTAGCACCACATAGCCAGGCAAGGCAGCATGAGGTGGCAGCAGGATTTCCACCGAAGAGCTTTAGAGGAACCAGTATAAATAGGACCAAGGCGGTGCAATAGCAGCACAAGTGCCTGCTAGCAATCACCAGCAGTAGCCGCTATCAACATCGATATCATATCCACAGAAGCTGAGCCCAAATATTAGAGCATGGAAGCTAAGCTCCAGGAGATCAAGGCCATCAGGAACAGCAAGTGAAGAGGAGCATCAGCCGAGGGGAAGGATCAAGTTCAGGAGGCGGAGATCACTGGGAAAAGGAAGAAAGTCATCAAAGTTAGGAGGAAGATTAGGAGAGGGACCAACCGAGAAGGGGAAAGAAACAAGCCACCAGTGAGTTGGGCAAGTACAGGAGCAGGCCAAAGGCATAAGAGGCCCAACCTAGCCACTTGAAACAAGGTAATGGTTTATCCAAAACCACCATAGCTCTCATATAGATGCATAAGAATTTAGCATGTTTTAATGAAACCCTCAGAATCTACCTCTCATCATGGGAGTTTTGTAGAGAACTTAATAGCGTCTGTTCTTATCATTGTCACCACAGAGTTCTCCAAAAAAACAAACCTCAGGTTTTTAGATTCATCATGGGGTTTTAAAGGCAACCGACTAGGCAACTGTGTAGTATTATGTTCTTATCAGATTTTAAATTGCTTCAGATGTTAGACATCTTCATTAGCCAGTTAAATATCAAGTTAGCATCCGTTTTTATCAAATCTATACCTTTCTCTAAATCATTCTCGGATAAAAGCCATCACGGGAACAAACTAAGATCAAAGAGAGCATCTGTTCCATCAGTTTAGGTAAACTGATATATACATCCATATAAAGAAAACAAAAGCAAGAAAAAGAGCTAAGTTAAAGAATAGCATCAGTTTTTAGCATCAAAATGAATAACTAGACTTGAAGTGAATCATCAAAGTATGAAACTTCAAATAAGTAATAGTATAAGAGCACAACCTGAGGTGGGTAACACTAGAAACTTATCAAGGGAATAGCTAAATTCCAGATTTATCACCATAGGCAAACGTATTAGGCATGCATCCATGTTAGGATAAAATCTTAGTCGTGGTATAGCAATCAGAAATAGCCACACTTACTTCCAACCAACAGAGTCATACACACACTAGTTTAAGCTGATGAAATCTTGAGCCAGGCTAATCAATTAGCACAGAAGTACTCAAGTATCCTCCAGGATATTAGGCATTCAGGACATAAACAAGTAAGCTGAGCCAGACACAAAGAGATATGATCACATGTCATTGAATAAAGGAAATCATCAGCACAACCATTTTTTTTAGACATGGGAGAAGCCTATAAAAGATTAATAGGCTTAAAAATTAACAAGCTATAAAACTAACAGCTGATGCACACCTTTGTTTTATTTTCATTAGATATCGATGCTCCAACTAGAACATGTATATGACAGAATAACAGCTAGAAGAACAATGGCTAAGAACTGAAACCCAACCATCCAGCAATTTGGTCAGATGTGAACCAAAAATCAAGTAGCTTTAGGGGTCTAATCAGATATTTTTGTACAAAAGAAACTAAGAGGGTATACACTAAACTGTGCATAACAATTAATATTTAATCATAAGCAAGTACTCAAACATTTTTATTCAGGTAAGTTCATCGTGTTCTTATCAAAAGAAATTAAGATCTTTGATAATGGAAACAATTCGTCTTAAGCTGAAACACTAACCATTAGGAATAACCAGCCATCCAGAAGCATGAACCAAATACCATCTCTAATTACTACTAGAGCACACATAAGTCAGTAGCTTATATATATATATATATAGATCCGCTAATCTGCTCCTATGCTCAGAATAGTTATTCTGCGCGCTGGACCACCGACCGAGCCCGTCAACTCAAACCCACCGCGCCCCCTTTTTGATTCACGCCCGCCCACAATAATGACAGGACTTACCGTAAAATGATTCATTGAGTGTAGTAAATCCGTCCAACTATATTATTGTTGAACTGATCATTCACAGACACGTAACGTCACATGTAAAATACGATAACCTTAGTCTCATTTTTTACGTAGTATAAAGGATAGAAACAATACGCGGTAAAATACACGGTAGATAACTCATGGTTTGGAGTGATTTGCGATAGTAATTTTATGTGTAATATATGGTAATCTCATGAATTGGAAGTCGTAATTTCCTAATAGTAATGTTCATTGTACCGTACGGTAAGTGATTGCTCTAGATATAGTAATTTTATACAGATCATAGCATTCATCTCTTTTTATCCATAACACTATGACTCATCAGTGTTGCTAAATCCTCGCTCCTCTCTCTCTAACCAGCCTCTTCCTAAATTTGATTGTTGTAACCACTTTTTTATCTGAGTTCTCTGAACTTTTGGCATTACTTCTTTTGAAGGAGTACAATCGATCCATTCACAAATTCACACATACTTGAGCAAGCTACAATTGAACCAATCAGATCTGTTTGCTCGCTTTAGACAGAGCCTACCCAATATTGCAACTTCATTGATTAAACGGCAACAATGATAACAACAACAATTAATCTTCACAAATATCAATATTCCCTGTCTGCCTGAACCGCCGAAGGTTGGCAAAGACAAGAGGATCAAGGTAGTATCACCACATAACAGAACATGCAAACAATATACAGGATGAAATAACAGCATCAATCAGAAACAATTAAGCAACTAGCAAGTTAAGTTGAAAGCAGAGACGCGAATCAGATTGATCAGATTAAAGCCAGAGTATAACATGCATATCCACTTAGCCAACCATATAATACCATCCATGCATGCATCTCCGGTCAATCAACTAACTAGATTTCTACTAAACTGTCCAAAACTCATTACAAACTTCCTTTGCAAATTCAAGGTCTCGCACGCAGCGTGCACAGATCGACAACAAACTTGAGCGGATCTGGTAACTCCCTATTTTATTTAATCCATAATGTTCATCATATTCATATGCATCGCCTGAATCATCCAACCTGAAAAAATTAGTAGTTTCCTGAAACTTTTGTTTGCTTGTGGAAACCTCTACGTCCACATGAGGGTGTGAAGTGAATTTTTTAAAATTTTGATCAACATCTCATGAACATTGTATTTTTGAATTATTTTCCTTATGCTTGTGAGGCTGTGAGCTGAATATTAGTTTGAAAATCTTTAAAATGAGCAAAACATAAACAGAAAAACCTAAAGACCTAATCTAAAACCCTAGCTCTATCCCCTGCCGATGGGCTGCCCAGCCCATCTTCTTTTTTCTTCCAGTCCAGCCCATCGCCCCCTTTGCCTCGTCCCCTAAGGCGCCGGCTGCGCTTATCCCATCACAACCTGCCGCGACTCTCTCTCTTCCACCTCTTTGCTTCCCCCTTTTCGCGTGGCAGTTCCCGAGCAAAACCGGCCACCTCCTGCTTATTTAGTATCCAGCGCTCCCCCATCCTCATTCTCCTTGCTCGGTTGCCCATCCCTGATCCATCCCGCCGCCCTGAACCTTCCCCGCCGCGCCCTAATCCCCCGGGTTTCCATACACCGCCGCCCCACCTTCGCCCACACCGAGCCGGCCTCCCTCCTCTCCGGTCGCCGCTCACCGGAGCCGCCGCGCCGCCCTTGCTCCGCCTCCCCTCCCGCCGGTCCCGGACCGCACCCGCAGCACTCCCCCTCGCCCCCCTCCACCGGGGGGCACAGGGCAGTGGGCTCGCCGCCGGCCCCGACCTGCACCACCCACCCGCCAGCTCCTGCCGCTTTCCTCCCCATACCACCCGAGCCGAAGCTTCCGCCCGCGCCTGTCGCCGTAGGGAGCACCCCGCTCTGCCCGGGCCCCGCCGCCCCAAACCGCTCCACCGCCGCCGAGCCCCATCCAGCCCCGCCGCTCCCCTGGCCGCTCCCCCTAAGCCGCCCCACCAACCGAGCCGCCGCCGGTAAGCCTCGCCGCCGCGCCTTGCTGCCGTCGCCTTATTCTCCCCGGACCCCCGCCGCCGGCGGTACGGCCCAGTGGCCGCGCCACCGAGTCCACGGCCGGCGCCCAAACCGCCTCCTGACCGTTCCAATGAGGGCTTTAATCCCCTTTTGATTAATGAGTAAAGCTCAATCATGAGCATCTAATGTCTAAGTGTATTTGATGCCCACCGTTAACTGTTTCGGACATGATTCTTAACTGATGTTACCGACCCTCTAATGGCTAACTACCATTAATTAACCAATGAAGTTAATGCTTTTCGGTTCCGACAATTTAATGAGGATGATTAATATAATCATTGATTAACTATGCTAACTAATTATTAATGGCATACTAATAACTAATCAGTGTGTCTAATGAACTTAGTGAAGTTGTTTCATGGCATATGGGTCCCACATGTAAGAATTTAAGAAAAGGATAGAAGAAATAGGATTTATATGACAGTGGGCCCCACTGTCATTGACTAAGTCAAGTTTGACTAGAGTTGACCTATGGGCCCACATGTCAGCCTCTGGTTGTATTTGAACTAATTTAAATGTTATATTTGCTGAGAAAAATAAAACAAGGGTGAAAATGGATTAATCTTGTAAAATTCACAGAAAATTCATCTTTAATCAGAAAAAATGCAAATAATATATCAAAATGTTCAGAAAATGAAATCTATTCAAAAACATCATTTTCATCCATGTTTGCATGCTAGGAATATACATTTGCTAAAACTCAAATTAGGGGTTTCCGATTAGCCGGAGGATTTTCGGATCGCGACTTTTTATGCGTCCGAACTCCGTATTAAATTGATTCCACTTGCATTAGTCCTTCTTTTTGCACCCTCTATGTCATGGCATACATTGCATCTCATGCTGATGTTGTGCATTTTAATAATTACGATTATGCCCTTGTTTCCGGTGTTTCCGTTTTTCCTCGATAGAGCCGGAAGATCCGCAAAGTGAGAGTCTCGATCAAGAGCAGGGTGTCGTTGCAAGAGCAACCAGGCAAGCAGCCCCTTTGGTCACGTTGCAAAGCTCCTACTATGCAAAGTATTAGTTGTTTTCAAATTCATTATTACATGCGTTCAACTGCTATTTTTCCGCTAAGAAAAGCCCTAGTCCGTGATACGACTCACCTTGTCGCTTAAACAGCTCCACCACTAACCTACCCATCTAGCGTAGTCTAGTATCCACTGTTCGAATGCTATTATGATATTTAATGCTTAGACATGCTTAGACTTGTAGAAGTCGTAATTCCTGGGATAGCAGATGAATCAACACTGGAAATGGGTTACGTGGTAGGTGGGTGTTCACCGGGATAACTATGAATGGCTTAATCATATCTGGCTAGAACGAGAGGCCATGGCTGGGAGCATGGTGGGTTTGTCTCTTTTGCGCAAGGACCGTTTTCCGGTGTCCCTTCGAACCAGATTCGCGTACTTCTACACTGGGTGGAGTATGGGGGCCACCCACGACTGAATAATTTGCCTAGACTTAGACTATGAGCCGCATAGTTTGCCGTTTTGTGTATGGGTGCGTGGAAAAAGGAATGTGGTGTGGTGTTTCAATATAGGTGTAAGGGTTACACACGGTTCGAGTCGGGGATGTATCACCTGCTACAACGTATGGGACCGTGTCGTAGTTACGGCCGGACTGATGTACATGGACTAGCCCGTACGGGTGGCTCATACCTAGGTCGAAAGCATTGTAAGATCGTGTTCGATCACCCTCCGCCAGCACACCTCGTGAAAGTGTGTCAATCGCGATGGCACTAGGAGACGATCGATACGTGTAGGTAAAGATGTACACCCTGCAGGGTTAGAACTGTTTGAACAGCCGTGTCCGCGGTTATGGACAACTTGGTAAGATTTTGCATCGAATTAGACAACTATAACCAACTCTAAAACTTGCCAACTCTAAGGATGTGGTTAGCGACAGCTTCCTCCCAGGGTGTGTTGAGGATGGGTCGAGGGTTTTACAGGTGTGGTGATCTGCAGTAAGGAATATTCGCGAGTGTCGACTCGTCCCCTTTGAAAAGGTATTCTAGTAGTCGAATTTCAATCTACTTATGGTTATTGAAAAGGTAAACTTGCTTTCCGCAAATTAGTCCACAATTACCCTTTTTTGTTGATACCTGGCACAATCACTACTATTTCCGCACTGTAAGTCTTGCGGAGTACAATTTTGTACTCACCCTGCTGTTGTTGTTGTTTGTTGCAGAGGAAGCTACCCTTCAGAGGGTGGTTTCTATTTAGAGATCGATACCGACGACGCCTAGACGCTGGGAATCCCAGGCAGTGATCCTGCCCTGGGTTGGTATTTTGGTTTGTTTCCGTTGCCACTTTTGGCCCTACTGTTTGGCTTCGTAGCCTTATAACTCTTCCGCTGTGTGTATATATGTTTGTTAAGTTTCAAACTTATAATATTGCAGTTTCTGTCCGTAGAGTCACTGCTATGAGATCTGGTTGTTTTCGCCCACTCATGTGCCTGGCGTGTATGTGATGAAGCGCATGTTGTGGGTAGGACTTTAGGATTTATATCATAGAGTCATTAAGTTTAATCACCCCTGTGAAGCGACTCTACTACTGAGAGATTGGGAACTATATCACCATACTCCAGCCGTGCATTAATTTGCCGGGACGAGTTCGGGGTTGATGTTCCGGCTCGGTAGGACAAGAGTGAGGAGACCATATCACCCTACTACTCTGTGCGCTTGCCAGAGTAAGCTTTGGGGTTGACGTCTCGGGCTATTCGGAGCCATATCACTCCACTCCTCTTGAATTGACACCCAGGAGTTGAGGTCGGGGTTGACGTTTCGACTTAGCGGGTGGTTTCTCTTAAGCCTCTCTGTTATGAATTCTGGGTTTCGACAGCTTTGGTATCAGAGCAGACTGACTGTAGTGATGACCTTTGTCCTTGGCCGTTGTTGGTCTAGAAGTTGCAAAAACTATTTGAACTTAAAAAGGATTTGCGAAAAGCATAAGTAGTGGCTCTGTTTTCTCCTTATCCTTTTGATCTAGTTCTTTTCCTTACCCTTTCGTTTGGTTGAAAAACGGATTTGCTACGTCTTGCCTCGTCAAAAGTTAGACTTCACGTGTGCAGGGAATCCTTACCTTCCCTCTTACCTTGTCCGGTTATTACCGACTCTACCGATTACTCCATGACATGTTCATATTCCGTTCATCTGTAAATCGTGAAATTCATTCGAGTATTCGTTCAAGTTTGCTTTATGATCTGATCATGTTTTGTGGCATATCTATTCCTTGATTCAGATGGCCGAGCATCCGGAAGGTAGCCAGCCTGCTGCTGGTAATCAAGTCGTGACTCTGTGTCGCATAATGTCCTCCTCCACCGCCATCCATGGCAGAGGTGTTTGATGCAGATCGAGCGGAATCGAATGGACCAGACTCGCCTTCTGGAGCATCTAGTCCGGAATACTGCTCCCACAACCCGAAGCTCGAGTTGGAATCTCAGATTTCTTCGAACGCAGCCTCCGACATTCAGTCGTTCAGAAGATCCTATCGAAGCTGATGATTGGCTTCGCAGCATCGAGCGCAAATTGGAGACAGCGCGTATCTCCACGCTGATCGCGTGATCTCGCGGCGCATGCAGCTTGAAGGTGCTGCCGCAGCATGGTGGGAGATTTCCTCGCCATTCAGGAGAAAGGTCACGTGGTTACGTGGCAGGAGTTCTGCGATGCTTCCGTGGAACTCATATCCCCGAAGGTGTCATGGACATCAAGAAGTGAGGAATTCCGCAATCTAACTCACGGACGAAAGAGCGTCACCGAATATCTCCACTCCTTCAACATTTGGCGCTTATGCGCCTCGTGATGTTACCCCGACGCGGATCGACAAGAGAGAAATTCCGTAAAGGCTGAATCCGGAGCTCGTTATGAGCTGCTTCCTTTCTCGACTTCGCCAACTTTCAGGCTCTATGAACAAGGCTGTCAAGACGGAGCAGGCAAGCTAGTTCTGAAGAATCTAGAAAGCGGTGCTGAGAACAGCGAAGCCCTCTTCTTCACATCCGCAAAAGAGGCGATCGGGTCTGCTCGTGCATTAATCGCGCTACTCCCGCCCCAAGGCACTATAGTTTTAGCCTCGACCTACCAGAAACCCCCAGGGTTGTCCAACTCGAGGCAATGGGAGGACAATCTGATGATCTTACTCCAAAGGGTTCCGTTTGGGGCTGCGTTAATGTGGCCAGGCCCCGGTCACTTCTCCAGGAGTTCCTCAGCGGAAGATATCTTGCACCTAATCCTGCACCGCGCAAAGGTCAACCCCGAGGCATGTTCACGCCAAGAAGGCGAACCGAACATCAGAGCAGTGAATCGCAGTCGGTGTGACTCACGTTGGCCCGCAGAAGAAGCTAGGAGGCAACGATGTGTGACTGGCACGCCCCTGTTAATCAGTTCCAGACATCAGTCTTTTCGATTCGGGAGCTCCTCATTCGCTTATATCAAGGTTTTGCTAGAGGAAAAACACTCCCCCTACGAGTGATGCCCTAATTCTACGTCTATCCATTCACCGGGATCATGGATGAGAGCATCCCAGAATAACGTGGAGTTTGCATTCAAAGTGGGGCAATTCTGGAGTTCTTCGCCACTTTGATGCTCTGCATTCTATACGGAATCGATGTCATCTTGGAAGACATTGGGTGACTGAACACAAGCCCAATTGATTGTGCAACGAAGCAGTAGTTCTTTTGCACCCCCGGTGAATGCTTCGGTCACCCAAAGTTCGCGACTACCAGCTCTTTGCCTATCGAGGCAAATCCCTCCTGACCTCAGACTTCCGGTAGCCATGACTTCCCGGATGTCTTCCGACGAGCTCTCAGGTTTACCACGGCGAGACACTCGAATTTGTATTGATTGGTACCGGACTGCCCTATATAGGCGTGCTTATCGCAGGACTCACAAAATCGAATTGGAAGAAATGAGGAAACAACTCAGGAGTTAGAAGCAAAAAGGCTCCTTCGACGAGTCCTTTCCTGGGGAGCTATGCATCTATTGTGGAGAAGAAAGTTAAAAGCCTGCGGATGTGTGTCGACTATCGACCTCCCAATGAGGTGACGATCAAAACAAGCAACCGCTTACGGATTAGATGCTATGTTTGATCATTACGGAGCAACGTCATTCGCCAGATTGATTTGAGGTTGGGTACCACCAATCAAGATCCACCCGACGATATTCACAAAAACGGCGTTCGAACCCGTTATGGGGTATGAATACACCTGATGCAATTGGGTTAACCACGCTACTGCTACCTTCATGAGGCTGATGAAATTCCACCTCAACGGAGCATCGATCGCCCTCCGTGATCCATCTCACCGATGATTTCCCGTATTTCTCCAAGCAAAAAGAAGACCCATGCCGATGCATTTGAAGCTGTCCTGGGAAAAGCTTCGTGAATCAGGCTTCTATGCCAAAGTTCTCTAAATGTGAATTTTGGCTGAAGAAGTCGTCTTTTCTATGCCACGTGCTTTCGGCGAAATGTGTGTCGCCGTGGATCTAGTCAAAGTCAAGGCCGTTCTAAGTTGGTGAACAAACTCAAACCGGCCACGCAAGTACGGAGCTGTATTGGCTGGCGGCTATTATCGCCGTTCTATCGAGACATTCTCAAGCACGCTAAACTCCGACGAGTCCTCAGAAAAGAAAAAAATTCGAGTAGACGGAAAGGTGCGAAGAAGCTTCCAGAGCTAAAGCGCGATGACCTCCGCTCCGGGCTTTGTCCTCCCGGCCATCACACGAATTTCGAAGTTACTGGATGCTGCTGCCTAGGTCCTGGACGTGTGTTGATGCAAGAAGGGCATGTGGAGCTATGCTCTCGTCAGCTAAAGCGAATGAAGCTAAACGATCCAACTCAGACCTAAAGCATGTGAGGTGGTTTTTTTTTCATGCTTGAAGCGGCGGCATTATTCTTGTACGGTAACGCCGCGAGCTGTATTCCGATCACCAAAGTTTGAAGTATCTATTCACCTAGCCCGATACGAATCCAGCAACGAAGACGGTGGAATTGATCAAAGGATTACGACGGGGTCTTCACTACCCCAAACCGTTACGGCTAAGTCGCGCAGACAGATGCACTAGGCCGGAAGGGACTTACCGCAATATCTTATGACATGAAGGACCCCACCGTCAGAAATTAAAATAAAGATCAAAGAAAAAGGAAAAATATGACAAGTGGGCCCCCACTTGTCATTGACTCAGTCAACCTTGGTCAAAATTTGCCATGGGCCCCCTGTCAGCCTAAT
>JAGXJF010003421.1:0-87406 GCA_019208055.1 Stipa capillata
GCACCTCAAGGGCATCGATGCGACCGCCACTCGCGTGCATGCCTCGCTCGCTGAGCTCAAGGACAAGGTCGTTGAGTTTTACGCCATTGCAGACGCTGTGCTAGCCACACTCCGCATGGGGCTCGAGTGGCTCCTAGAGTGGCTATCGTGCTTCGCGTGAGCCTCGCATAGGTGCAGTCGTGATTGCCGTCCATGAGCTCCTGGAGCTACCTTTGCGATTGTTGCGCTTGTGGCCACTGCCGCCTATGAGCTCCTAGAGCCGCCAATGTAACCATCATTCTATGCTTGGCTCGAGTTCCTGGAGCTGCAGCTTGACACCGTCTTCAATTCAAGGTCCGATCTGAGACCGCTCCTGGTTAAAGGTCAGTTCAGCTTGTTTGTTGACACATATGTTATGTTATGTGCCGATTAGAATTTTATCTCTCCATACAGATGATACATGTCATTGCTGGCTAATTTTCTATCATTTCATATAAATGATTCATTTGTCACTACTGTTTAAATTTCTTTCTTTAATAAAGAAGTACCTTTTATTTTTTAAATTTCTATCCCTGCATAAAGATGTATTTATATGTTGAAATTTGTATGCTTCAACCTATCATAATGCTGAGATTTGTTTCTATATTTGAAAAAATAACTCTAGCATGACCATCCACGAGTAGCATGACAAGGTTGCCATTAAAGCAAGTTTTAAACATGAAGAACCAAATAGTTCAACAGTTCATATGATGCTATTAGGTACACTACAACAGAGAAAAGAGTACTAATAAATTATCTTTACTATCAATGAAATGTCAGTTGGTGGTGATGGTGATGGTACGATCTCCATTTTCCTAAACTAATTCACACAAATCTCTCTTCTCTAATTAACTCCTAATGTCTTTCATTTTTCTTAGCTAACTCATACAAATATCTCTTCTCTAATTTATACTCGAACTAACTCCTAACGTCCCTCATTTTTCTCAACTAATTCGCACAAATATCTCTTCTCTAACTAACTTCTAACGTCCTCCTTTTTTTAACTAACTCGCACAAATCTCTCTTCTCTAATATCTTCTCTAACTAACTTCTAATTTACTCAATTTTTCTTAAAAATAAAACCCACCCCAACCCGTGCTCTCTCTCCTCCCATCTCACCCGCCTCCCCTCCTAGCCAGGCTGCCCTAGCCGCCGACCAAGGGAGAAAGAGGAGCTCGGTTGGGGAAAGGACAAGAGAAGGGAAGGGAATGAGGGGAAGGATGAGAAAGAGAAGGAATGTGAGGACCCGTATTTCCTAAAATCTAAACACTAGATTAGGAGTTGAATTCCTTGCATTCATGCATATAAAAAATTTGAGTGCATTAAATTTTTTTTGATACATCGAATAAAACATTTAACAAATATATATAGGTAAAAGTAATAAGTTGCACAATTCCAATATATACATGAGTATCGTAAATCAATTCGAGGATATGTATATATATATATATATTATATTCAAGTAACTCGGTTACAAGTACAGATGTCCAAAATCAGAACTTACAAATGATTTAAATGTTACAAATTATGAGTGTTACGAGAAAAATAAAGACCTATCTATTGTTAATCTTTCATCTCCATTCTTTTTTTCCACTCTTTTCATCTTCAAATTCTTTTCTCCAACCTGCACATAGACAAAAGAAGAAACTCCAAAAGCAGAGTATTGGTTAAAGTTAAAATGTTGCATTTCCAAAAAGGAAATGCATTTGTTTTAGGAGGCTAGTTTTATTAATCCGGAGAACTGGTTCTGGATTTGAATGAGGTTAAATTGACTTCGGAACTAATCTTCAATTAAGCAACAAGCAACAGTTCTTAACAAGCAAATGCATTGTTCTTAAGGCAACATGTCATGAAACATAAGGCAACAAATAATTAGGCATCTGGATTCGATTAGGCAACCAAGGCAATAAATCAACTACCTAAGTCAATTTTATTCAAACTAAACTCCATTAGGCAGTCGATTTTGTTTTAAAAAGGAGTTAAGGTATGCTTTCATGTGTTAATCCAGTAGGACCTAGGCATCTCAAAAATGCTAAACATTTAAAAATTTAGCAGCAGCCGACATCCTTCAATAATAGGCAACATCCACATTAGCATTAACCTGTCCAAGAGGGAGGAATCAGCCCTAAGCTGCCGTTGGCAGTGTTTATGCCACCTCAAGCTTAAGAAAGATAGGGATCAATTGAGGAATGCCATGTAAGCAGCTGCATGGCAGCAGTATATAAGTAATTGGCCACCTCTAGCTTAACCATGGATAGGGATAAATGCCAAGATGACAACCAACCATCTTATTCACCCAGCCATGAAGTGAATCAGCTCAATAGGTGTCAAAACAAAGCCCAGCTCGAAATTCCAGCATAGCAGCACTGCAGTGCCTATAAATAGAGCCTTATGTGCTCTATTTTCAGTCCAACACCACCCAAGAACAGTACAACAACGGTAGTAAGGAACCAACTAGTAGAAAGATAAGCAAGACAGCAAGGAGGAGCAGGCGTAGCCTGAAGAAGCAGGTTTAAGAACACCTCAAGACCAAGCTTCAGCTTGCTTAAGGTAGGAAGAAATAGAGGAGACATAAGTTTTTAATAAAGAGAAGTAATGCTTAGCTTTGGTAGAAAGTGACCTGTGTTAGGGCAAATGAAAACATCCAACAAACCAAGCATAAGTAATCTGTTCTTATTAGTTAGAGAAATAGTTATAGGAAAGAGAATAAGCTAAGCTCAGGGGTAATATCTGTTCTTAAAAATAGATAAGGGAGGGGGAGTAAGAATCATAGAAAGAAGAGCATAGTATATGTTCTTATTAAGATCAAGGAAGATATAGTAATCTGTTCTTCTTAGTTTTGAAATCAGATAAGAAAGAGTTGGAGAAAAGTAGGAAGATTTTGCTAAAAGATTGTGTAGCATCTTTTCTTCCATATAAAACAGAATAAAAGATTCCTCATAACAAACACCTATATCAAGGTAGAATCTGTTCTCATCGGATCAAGCTCTGAAGTAATTAAATAGCAAAGAAACTTAGGATGTGTATCTATTCTTGTCAATTAAAAACAAAGCAACCAATTCACATGTATAAGTAGATACCTATTCTTATCAATATTGACCTAAACCAAGACACATCCAGTGTAATTTTGATTTAAAGCAAAGCTAAGCTAAACAAGCTATTTTGTAGTAACAACTCACAGATAACATCTTCAGATCAAGACTAGTAACAAAATGTTCATAAAAATTAAATTTAAGTCCTAAAACATCAGCGTAGAGCATCGCAGAGCTTTTCAGGAACTTAGATCGAATATTAGAAACTTAAATCAAAGATTAGTCTAAATTTTTAGGCATCGCAGAATATAGCAAAGACCTAGAGGAAGAAGAAGGAGGAGCTAAAGGGAGTTACTCACCAATGGTTTGGAGGACTAGGCAGCGGCGAGGCCGAGAGAGGCCAGCGGTGGAGCCGAAGAAAGAAAGGCAACGGTGGCGAGGCGGGTCTGCCGAGAGGGCCCAGCGGTGAAACCGAGGGAAAGGCGTCGGAGGCGAGATCGAGAAGAGCCGGCGGCGGAGTGGGGGTACCCACGGCGGCGGCAGAGGTGAGGCCGAGTGAGGGGGGAGGCGGCGATGTTTGGGAGAGCGGAGGAGACGCAAGGGAGTGAGGGAGAGTAGGAGCGGCATCGGCTTTTGGGGAAAAATCAGAAGTAGGAGTAAGGGCATGAGGGAAGCGGCGGATGAGAGAAATGAGAGGAGGGCAAGAGAGGATGCGGGAGAGGAGGCCGGCCGAGTAGACCTAGGTGGGCCTTAGGCCAGAATGAGACCACGGTCGGCCCAATTTAAGGATGGCATTTTTTTAATTTTATTTGTTTGTTCTCCTTTCTCTTTGTGTTATTAGAAAAATCCCCCATAATTTGAAATTTAACAGGAGATTTACACTTCAATCCAAATTGAATAAATCCTAATTCAACTTAAATAACTATAAGAACTTTTTAATCTAAATGATATATATACACACACACACATATCTTTTAGGAGAAAAACCTAATACTCTTTCTATTACTCCCTGCAAATTCAAAATTCAAGATTTTTGCATTACCTTAAATACTTTGAAATTTCAGATTTCAATTCTTTAATAACTGCACCACACCCGCGAAGTTGTTAATAATAATCTTTTTAAATTCAGAAGATAGAGCAGACAAAAAAATCAAGGAAATTATAATAAATATCATCTATTGCATTGTCTTTGACAAGGTAGTCCACATCGTCCAAACAATCCAAATTTCTGTAAATCAACCCCATCAACATGAGTATGCATTTGTACATATACAATTGCCATTTTTGGAAATAGTCTTTATCGGACAATTATTCCACTTCAGATCCCGAAGTTCTACCGATTTCGTCCGAATGGACCTCTCACTTCACTTCTTATCCATCTCAAGGCAAGTTCATTTCTTGTTCATGTTTGTGAATTATTTCTATCAACATATATGCAAATTTCTTCTTCTTATCACCTGGCTGGTGATAACTAATAATTGGACTGCATTGTGATTCGTGGAATCATATATTGGTGGGCAGTGGAACCCTGGTATGGAACTTGTTGAGGTGGTCAGGGTTCCATTGCATATGGTATCACAATAAGATTAATAATAAATGTCAGTTGGCATTCTCACGCCGTATAGATAGCGTTAACCGCAAGACCTGTTATGGGACATGCGAGTCAAGTAATACCTTCTTGTTGCATATCTCTCAGGAATGTATATATTGTCACGCCTAGGGAAGCGTTATGTCCCTTGCTTAGGGTAGCGATAAACCCTGAATTTACGCTTGGGGAGGCGTTATCTCCCTGGAATTTTTCAGAAAAGTACGCTATAATGACGAGGTGGGTAGTCGGTACTGGATCGATTACATAAGGGGAGATATTACCCAAGGGAAGGGTGAAATGACTCAGAACCTTAGACCTGGCCACGCACTGATGGGAGTGTGATGGGTCTCGTACCCGGCGTGAAGGCTAAGTACCACTTGTGGGTAAAGTAACGCACCTCTGCAGAGTGTATTGAAGTGTGGCATTGTCACTCCCTCCCTGTTTTGGGTATGAACTGTGATCGTGACGGGAAAGGAACCATCGGAGGTTCTAACGACCCGTGAAGCCTTCTGAACATAGAAAAACTAAAACTTGACTTTTATCCAGAAATGTTATTGGAAAAATGCATATTCTTTGAGGACTGTTGTCCTAGTAGAAACAATCATTCAAACACCTTTTGCTATTCATGAACTTGTTGAGTACCTTCTGTACTCATCCCCTACATAAAACCTCCTTTGTTAGGCTACGAGTCGGTAGAGCAGGTGGTCGAGTATCCGGAGAAGCCAGAGGAAGAGATGGAGGAGCAGAGACTGGTCGAAGGAGAGGCGGGAGTCAATTACTACTTTGACTTCGGCGAGGCGCACAATACCGAGCGGGCTTGAAGCAAGTTGTAGTATAGGAACATTGGTCATAGGTGTAGTAATCTCTATTTTGCTGTTATTTCGGTCTTCTACTTTTTCACAGGTTTGACATTGATGTCTTATATGCAGTTTTATCTTATGCAAGTTGAAACTCTTGTACTTCTGTTGAGATGTAATATAATTATGTATTGTATCAATGAGCCTCTATAATGCTTCTGTTGTACTACTCTGATGGGCGTATTGTTGGCGAAACAAAGTTTCACTGGCAATAAGCCAAAGACTGGCACACTACACCATGCAGTGGTGTGCAGGGTCGCCACAAGGAAGAAGAAGAAGACGAAAAAGAAGGGAAGAAAAAGCCACTGCCATGCGCCACTACCGGTTGCTGCCGTCTTGGCCGAGTCTCCTCCCCTCCTAACTGGGTTGCCCTACCGCCAACCAAGGAGAGGAAGAGGAGCTCGGTTGGTGAAAGGAGAAGAGAAAGGAGGGGAAGGAGGAGGGGGAAGAAGGAAGAAGGGGAAGGGGAAGGAGAAGGAAGAAGAAGGAAGGGGAAGGAGGAGAAGGAGAAAGGAAGGCACGGTAGTGGTGGTGTCGAAAGGGGTGGCGAGGGCTTGGGAGGGAGGGTGAGATTAGAAGAGAGAGAGCATGAGCTAGGGCGAATTTTATTATTTATTTTTTTCAGAAATTGAGTTGGATTAGGAGATAAGTGAAATTCGTACTCTTCAAAATTTGTTCAGACTCTGATTTGGATAAATTTTGTAACATTTTGCTTTTGAGAGGGGTCTAATTTTTTTTGAAGAAAAGGATGTTACATTGTTTATTTTCAAGTAAATATTTTATTTGGTTTTCCTTAAAATTTGAATTAATTTTGGCTTATTAGGGAGGAGATATTTAAATTCCCAATGTTTATTCTTTTGGATTTTACTCGTGGCATCATTTTTAGTGGGTTCCTTGTATTTAACTTAGTCTGTGAATCTTTTTCATAATTTTTGGAACGCATTTGGTGTCCTTTTGAATTTGTATTTGAATCTCGGTTTTGATTTAATAAAAAATCATCCCAACCTGGCTGGGCCAACAGGCTGGCCCAAATCTCTTCCCTCTCCCCCCACGGGCCAAGCCCACTAATCTAGTCCACCACAAGTCACTTAAGTGATTTGATCTGAGCCACCCAATCTTGATCCAAGGTCTGAGATCGCGTACCCCTTTGCGGATAAGTGATTTAATCTTAGCCATCCATCTCAAATCCGACGCACCTCATTGCATACCCCTTCACTTTTAAGTGATCTAATTTCCTCATTTCACCTCTGATCTAACAGTTGAGATTGCATTTCACCTCTGATCTAACAACTGAGATTGCATACCCCTTTATTTTGTCTTTTCCTCCCTTTCTCTTCTAATCTTTCTCACTTATAAGTGGGACCCCCTTGTCATATTGTTCTTACTTGAGTCCCATGGCTGCACGCTTCTATCACTCTTTTCTCTCCGATTTCCAACAGGTTCTGGAGCCCACCCCCTTTCTGACTCTGTCTCTTGGTACCCAAGCCAAAAAGGGACCACATGGCCCATATGCATCCATATTCGTGGGTTTAAACGGCCGAAACTGTGTGGGACATGGAGATCAAATCTCTACCCGTTTTGTCCCTATCTCTCCCTCGGATCTCCTCTCTTGGCCGCCTATAAATACAACCCTTCGCGTCATTTTGTTCTCTAACTCGAGCTCTCTCGAAACCATAAAAACCCTAGCCTTAATCTCCACCACAACCGTCGGATTTCTAGCATCTCCGTCATTGGCTGCCACCTCGAATTCTTTTCACAACCACGGAGGTGAGCATCATTCTCCAATTCTTTGCTCCAATAGCCCAGCCCCGACCTCATCTACCTCTGTTGTTGGCTGTGCGTTCCGTGTTGGCATGCCAAATCTAACGTCGACAGTGTGCACTCGGTTCTACGCGCGTCACGACCTTCACCGAGCCGTCTGGAAGCTCCCACATCAATCTGTTGCCCTCGCGGAGTCGATGGATCATCGATTTGGTCCCTTGCCACCTCTGAAGACCACCGGCAACCCCTTGCGCCGCTGTGCTCTAGCAACCTCTCGAGCCCAAAACCGGTATCAGTAGATCCCTGATGTTAGTAGGAACCCGAGGGTGGCTTTAGCTATGAAATTTGTTGGTTGGTTTTTGAATTAGTTGGAATCCGATCAAATTTGGGGCAAATTTGTCTGTTTTCAAATCTAGTTTGATTCTAGGGTAATATTTTGAACATGATATATTTTGTTTCTATGGTAGTAGCATGAATTGGGACTACTTTGTGCACTGGTTTAGTGCTGATCATGGGTCCGCATCGTATGTTAATATTGTAGCCCTATGGTTTAGTAATTGTAAACTAGATCGGTTGAGTTGATGTCTCATGCTTTGTATTGTGCTCATGCTCAGTATCTAGCATGTTAGATTTTTTTAAGCTACTGTTGTGGATGCTAATATTATACTAGGATTGATCTAAGGTTGTAAATGCATAAATTAGCCACATTGGATGTACTACATACGGTAGAGTGTTGATTATTCTCGTTCTACAATATACCCATTGGCATAAAATAGTAGATTCTTTTTCATATTAGTTACTTAAGTCTCTCTTATGCCATGCGCGGATTGAATAACTAGTATGCTTGGTTTGATGCTTTAAATGATATAAAGCTCAGTATGTTATGCTTATATCGCATGTGCAGCCAAAATTAGCATATTAAGGTTGAGTAATGTTGATAATTTATAACTAGCATGCTAGGTCTTGCTCATTGTTGTATTGTATACTATATGTTAGGTTTCCCCTTTTGACAATGACTTAGCATGGTAAATCTTACTTTTTTTGTTATGTCACATATATGGTGTAGGCTATGTGGGTGATCTTAGCCGATGCAAAGCCTTAGCTATAAGCTGATCCCGTCTCTCTTTACTCATCTTGACATCTTCCTATCCTTTTCAGATACTAACTCATCTCAATCTTGCTACCTCTATTCTCCCTTCGTTGTTTTGTTTTCTGTTTTCCATTTGGAGCTATGGTGTTATGTTATTTATCATATTTGTACTTTTGCGAACGTTACGACGATAGGGAGTGACGAGGTTGGGACATGACAAGCTCCGGAGGAGGAAGAACCCGAAGGAACCGTCAACGAAGGAATGCCCCCTGGTTCTTGATCATGTTGATCTTATATTTCTTAAAATCATTATATGTTTATGATTTGCAAACATGCATGTTGTTTTATTAAATATTTTATTGGTCACTTCAAAGCTAGCCTTTAACTTTGTTACCTAGTTTGATATTAGAGTAGTCTATTTAATATGGAGTTAATAATGCTTAGCCATGCAAAGTAGTACCTTTTTATATTCCTCCTGTGAGGAATATTCCATGTTCAAATCGTTATTACCGTGTTGATATCCGTGAATTGTTGGGCATTACCCATTGAAACCCTATCTAAACTCTACTCTAAGATGTGACATTGTTGTCGCATCTTCTAGCTGATAAACATGTTTGACTGATAATTTTGAACTAAGTACAATCGCATACTATATAGCTTTGGCTTAGTCAAGAAAACAGTTTATGCTAGATGTTGACATCGTCGTACCACTGATGGAGTGTGGATTAGACACAACACTGGGCACCAAAGGGCGGTCTGGATTGTGAAGGTGTACTCCGTTCGTACCGAAACCTAGTGGACATGTTTACATTTGGGTGTAGCCTATTGAAAGACTTCATCATGATCTCTCTACCGGTACACTGATGGGTGTGTACTACACTGGCGACGGCTGGTCGGCAGCAAGAAGAGATTGTGTCATGACAACCTTTGTAGAGTATAAAACTAATTAATTAGCCGTGTCCACGGTAACAGATGACACAATGATCCAATGATGCCAAGGAACCTGTCTTCTTCTCAAATGCTTTTCCCTCTAAGTATAGGTGGTCAGAACCTTTTGTTGAGCTAAATGGTTAGACCTTACTCAATTGATGATGGTGGTCGGAACCCGTCGTCGGGATTAAGGCATAGACCTTACTCGGTATGTGTTGGTCAGAACCTACACCATTTTATTGTATCTTCTGTTGAAAGGTGTTAATTTCAAAACTGCCTTCGAATCTATTAAAGTCATTTAACAGTTAAAAATGCTTTTACGCAAAATAAGCCAGCAAGCCTTCCGTTGTTAAAGCCTGCATGTAGTGTTAGGTTTCTTTAAAGAGGGGGCGCGTTGAGTACGTGAAGTACTCATCGAACATGTTTTGTTTTTGAGCATGTTCAGATGGCTATGAAGATGAAGCCGAAGACTATGGAGATTATTATTATGACAATGTTGAGGAATAGAGTTACGTTGGACTTCGTCAATTGCCTGTGGCTGTGACGAAGACCCATACGCTATCTTTTATATTTTTCGCTATGTTTCTGAATTGTAAGGACATAAATCCTAGTTACCTTATCAGCCCCGTGGCTTACCATATGAACATTTTCGTAATAAACTACGTGATGTGTGGTATGATATCAATTCGACTGTGTTTTGTTAGCATGTCCTAGGACAGCTGAAGAATACGCAAGGGGGTTTGGGAGTTACTCTCAGGTCCTCACAAATTTATAGTCTATCTTGATCGATTCGATGAGATGAACAACAATCACGATCTCAAATCTTCCATTCAATACATAGTTTAAAAAGTAAAATTTAGCCCTTTTCCTACGTTTTCGCTCAACCTTTCTTTTTAAAAACTTCAGCATTTCTTGAATTAATTCTGGAGTGATACAGCTGGAGGCGATGGGAAACGTGGCGGAGATCCACCAAAGTTGGAGAAGGTGCGCACATAACAGTAGAGCAATGGAGATTGGATCAGGATGACGGCGGAGCAAAGAAACGACAGTCAGGGGCAAAGCTGAGGGGATGACAAAGAGAGAGGAAGTGAGAAATATAGGTGATTGCTAGAGGGAGGGAAGTTAGAGAAAGACACCGGTGATTGTTGTTAAAAAACGCATGCGCATCACTTTTAATGCGCTTGTTCACAAAATAATGTGACTCTTTTAGCAATATATTCAGACATCTCTCTTTGTCCCGTTGCAATGCATGCGTACCTTACTAGTTATATAAGTATTTTGTGTTTATGTCTATGCTGATATGTGACATTGTCCGTCTTGCAAGTAAGGCATTTCTTTGTAATCACGGCACAACCAATTCATGGGTATTAGCTTTTCTTAACTGTTGGGTGCATCTAAATTATGTTAGGATCATAGGGTGCAATTTCTTAGACAAAGGATTGATATATCTACTGTTGTCACAGATTCGTTTCAGTTTGCAAGGTACTCCTACTTTAGCTGTTGTTAAATGTCATGGACCTAGATTCTCTAGCAATACTTCCGATCAAGTGAAGTATCTATCTATTAATAAGAGAATCGCTCTTCCATTTAGCTGACAAACGAACCCCACCGATATTGCTGCTACTCTGCTTCGTTTATCATCCCTGGAGACAGAAACATCGGCATTGGTTGCCAGTATTTACTGTCATCTTCTTTCAGAGATCCATGCAACTAGTCCATCTGGATCATAACCATTAGATTTTTGTCATTTTAGAATAAGCAGAGCATCGAGCAAGTCAAGAAGGGAAGAAAATAAGTTCTAAGGCGCTAGTGTTTCCCTAACAAACTAAGTTGGGTTTGCTACTTTTTAGAAACTGCTTCTACCTTTGTTGACAAGTGGAGGATCCGGCAGACAGATTCTGAGCTATGTCTTCAGCATAAGGCAAAGAACAGTTAGATTTGGTAGGTCCTCAAATCCAAGGACTCGTTAGTTAGCATCGTATCTAATGCAGCAGTGCTGTTCTAGTATTCTGATTTAGGGTTATGCCCCTTTGTCAAAAACGGAAAGGAATGCAAGAGTTGCTTCAAACCAAGGCTATGTTAGTGCTATTTATAGTCGTAGGGATTGGCATCGCCCCTTGGGTGGTTTTCCGCTGTCTCATGCAGTAAGCTAGGGACAGCGTGGTATTGTGTACAACTTGGATCTAATTTTTGCCGTGCTGGCGAGCCATCTTATTACCTTGGTTCTTTAAATTCTATTGTGTTTCTTCTTTGATCTCAACATACTAAGTAGTAGCAGTATAAAGCAATGTACATCTAAAAAAGCGAGGTTGTAGATCGTAGTTTTCGTGTTGAGGTCCCAAGCTATAGCAGCTAATATGCATACAAGATAAGTGACATAAAGCTAGCCTGAAGTGAGAAATTGCAAATACATGTCCAGATGACCATGACATGATTACCATAGTATAATTTTCTTCACATCAAATACTTAATCACTAAGAAACGCGTATGCTGGAGTACTGAAAAATAGGAAGATTAGGTCTCTTGATAGGTTTCTCATAATTTAAGGTTACGATGCATTTAGGCCTTCTAATAAAGTTGGATTCCCAAACGAGCATGTTATTTTTTCACAAGAGTATCAATATGCGATAGTGGAGCTATGCTGTTTGCAGCTATAGCGCCCGTCGAGCTAACCGAATCAGTGGCCTTATTTCCGCGCGAGCAAGGTACAGATTTTGTCCTGTTGATGTGAACTTGGCACGTTTCCCTCAGCGTGTAAATTCCGCGGGCGGTTCACCGGCCAAGCACGAGCGGACGCGGTGTCGGATTCGCGCGGCAGACACGAGTTGAGGAACTAACTGAGAATGGTTAATCTTCTAAAAAAATGGGCATGATTAAGACACAATTCCGTGAATGGGCACATATCACCGCCGACAATCTACGGATCTTTCTTTTTAGGCGACAGGGTAGATCTTTTTTTTTGACGGTGACAGGGTAGATCTTTCTTTTTGACGGCGGCAGGGTATAGATCTTGTTCTTTTCAAACCAGGGTGATAAGAGCGCCCACTTGGCCACTTATGCAGTGGTATTCGGAAATTTGGGGTGTGGTACTTGGAAATCTGCTTTAGAATAATTAATAAATGTCAGCACGATGATGAAACAGTCCCACCCACCATGTTAAAGGCTAAACACGGGAGCAAACTTTTTTTTATCGTGCCAGTGACAAAAAGTTTTATAAGGAAAAAAAATGTACCTGACTTAACCTAAAAATTACAAAAATACATTCAGCACGTACATGTAGAGCGTAGTTAGAACCCGGGAGAGCGTAGTTAGAAGAGCCTCAGCCAGATACCAATCGGCGTGACCTTAACAACTCCTTCTCAAATCAAAGTACTTCTTCTGTCCACAAATTTAAGGCATACACGTTTTCTAAAATTTATTTTTGATTAATTTTTCTTAATAATGTGTGGATTACATGATACAAAATCAATACCACTAAAAAGTGATTTTTAAAACGAATTCAACAACATTGATTTTGTATCATGTAATCCATATATTATTGAACATATTCTTGATCAAAGATAAATTTTAAAATACATGTGCACCTTACAGAAAGTACATCACAGAGTAATACGAGCATTTAGTCATAAATACTAAAACATCCCAGCAAATGATGATATAACACAGGATACTAATTCTTTCTTCTAAAGCTGCGAGTGACAGGTTAGTTTCTTTGAAAGTCTGCGAACCTTCATGAGTCGGTGGCCCGATTTTTTGATGAGATGAGGGTAACTATCGATTTGGTGGAGTTTGATCTTGACAATCTGACTATACCGTACGCGACGATACGCCTTAGCAATCGTTAAACCAACCTCCGATGGTTATTGACTTTATCGTAGGTGTGATCAACCTGAACAACGAATTTCAAGTTCTTGCAAGCAACTGAAGAACCAGTAAGAATAATGATAAATTGTAATCTGGAATTACGAGTGATGAAGAAACGAGCACCTCAGGGTATGGCACATCTCCCACTATTGATCTAGCCCAAAACCTAATTACTTTAGAACCTGGCATTGTTAGTAGTAGACAAGAAAATAAATCACAAGTATATGTTCCTACCAACTACTAAAATGTGGGGTGTGGGGTGGAAGAAATCTCAATAATTCTGTAGCAAATACCAAGCTCTTACCAGTTCTTACTGTGCTGCAGTGGTTGTTGGCCTTTGGCGGTGTCAAAGATGATCAAAAGATTAATATAGCGATTACCAAGGTGACCGAACAGAGTACAGTATAGGAAGGTGGAGCTTGGTTGGTTTCAATATGGTAGTAAGGAAGAGCAAATGATCAAAGTAGCTATGCAAAATTGAAAAGATGCTAAAAAATACTAGTCCCAGTTGCTTGACTTAGGCTAGAACGAGCAAAATTAACCAAGCCTAGATACTAAAACAATGGAGGCAAAAGATCACAAGCTCATGAATCAATGCAATGCAAGAATTCTTCTGAGATTTTTTTATTTTTTTTTATCAGTGGCCTTCTGTGTGGCTTCTTATTCTTTTTACAATTTTTTTGAATTTTTTTATACCTTAGAAAAATACCTGAAGGAGCAAAAGATCTCAAGTAATCAAAACCAGTGTTCTGCCGCAGCAGCAAGCAGAAAATAGCAAAAATCGTGCCACGCCAGGAACATGGCCGTAGGCAGAAACTAAATCAGCGATTTCTCCAAAACCACTTGTCCGATTGAGCTGAAATTTTATTGGTGGACTCCTTGAATCATGCCTGATTTTCTGGAATTTTTTCAGAATTTTCTGGGCACCTTTTTTTTGAGTCCGAATTGAGCTCTAATTTGAGATCCGAACTAAAACCGATTCAAACTTTGGGTCCTGGTCCGAATCTACATGGATATGACATCCAGGGGCCTCCTTAAGGTTGTGGAGAAGTCCTTGAGGTTGGCCAACTCCTTGCTCAAAAGATAGAGACCGAATCAAACAAGGCAAGACTTTATCTTTCAATTTGAACTTCAAGCAACTTCACTTTCCTTTTTCCCTTGGACTCTTGCCTCTTCTTTCCCAGATCCAATCTACTAGAGCTAGCACCAAGATGCAATCAGCACTAGTTCTTCTCCTCGACCCATGGCAGCAAGGAGCTTGATGGTGGCAGTGAACCTTGTCACAGCAGCAAAATGGTGCCACGGTAGCAGAACCTTGATGTGGCAAGTGGTGGCAGTGGGCGTGGCAGCGTGGGGTGGTGCGTGGCAGTGTACGGCGATGCAAGGTGATGGATGAGTGGCAGTGGTGGGTGGTGCATGGGTTGTCGCGGCTGAAATTGGCTGCAAAAACCTTGCCACAGCAGCACCTCTTCTATTCTTTTTTTTTGATTTTCTGCAGGAAGAACTAGAAAGCAACACAAGGAGGTTTGATCTAGTAGAAATTTTTTGACTACGAACTAATCTAACACCAACAACTTGACACGATCAATGCAGCAAAAGTTCAACAATGCAAAAACTACAATGAAAATTGCGAGGCTCAGATTGGTTTGGACAACGGGTAAACTAATCTAGTATTTTTTTTGTAGGCTTTTTCTGGACGATTGGTTCTAACTGTGAAAATGGTAAATTTCTCACCGAGCAACTTGAGCTCTGATACCACTTGATGAAATGGCGGCCCGATCTTTCGATGAGATGAGGGTAACTATCGATTTGGTGGAATTTGACCTTGACGATCCGACTATACCGTACGCGATGATACGCCTTAGCAATCGCTAAACCAACCTTCGATGGTTATTGACCTTGCCGTAGGCACGATCAACCTGAACAATGAAGTTTGAGTTCCTGCAAGCAACCGAAGAACTAGCAAGAACAATGATAAATTGCAATATGAAATTGCGAGTATTAAATTGGCACAAGAGATAGCAGAAAGTATATTGGGATTCCACTGGCGATCTAAACAAGGCGGTAGTCCTACATTACTTGTAGATGCGATAATGTAGCAGTAGCTAAACAACTCAATGAACCCCCAAAAACTAAAGAGAGAATCCTAAGGGGTATATAAAGACAAGAGGTGATGTGTTACAGAGACAATCTTAGATTGTTTTGGCTGTTGCGATCGGCTCGTAAGGAATTTGGATATGGGGTTAGATAGGTTGGAAAGAGCACGAGATAAGCTTTTCAGAGAGTCCAAGATCACCCAAATCGGAGTCCGTATGCTCAAGATAAAGACGTTTGAAGTCAGGGCTGTCTCAGCAATCCGAATCAGAGTCTAGATCTTGTGGGACTCTATCTCTAACTCTTTTTGGACCAAAAGTGACGTGGGAAGACTCCTTGTACAGCACCAATTCATGTGGGACATCTTCATGGACACATGAAATTCATTCCTTCCTCTTACGGAGAGTTTGAACTTGAATCCTTACTTGTTCTTCACGATCTTGACGAACCTTCGTTTGTTCTTTATAGCTCGAGCAGCAGATGTAGTTGAAGGAGTGAAAGTAGAGGTGGCAATGGGTATATCCATGGGGGCCATGTCCTCATCACTTTCCTACATGCCCATCTGTCTAAGCTGTGCCCACTAATTCATGACAGTCAGAAACAGATTAGTGTCGCTACGATTTCATTGTGATGTAGCAAGGCGATAAAAACTTCTTCCTTTTTTGTGAAAGGCGATAAAGACTTGCCATGATGGAAATCCACGAGGTGTTCTCTAGCTGTCATGGTAGTTGTGTACACGTAGCAATAAAGGGGTTAGTTAAACATGCTGATCTAAATTATGCTTATCCAGATCTGACTGGTCAGTGAACCTGGGCAAAGAGTCATTAATTTTTTTAAACTATTTAGATAAACCATGATATAGTCTTATATACCGTAACGGTTCAATTCAAAACATCAAGAAAACAAACCCTGCAGTAAATAGTAGCTTCAATGACTCTCCTCGTCATCTGGAGTCTCTCCTCGCTGGCCTCCCTTCCTTCTCAGCCGCAAGACCTTCTTTCTCCTCCGACATTCCTCTTATGTGGAACCCTTCCCACCATTGATGAAGAGATGGGGAGAAGCCGAGTTCCTCTGGGTGAAACTCCCTTGGATGCTCCGGTATGGATGCCTAACTCTAGTCTGCATGTCTATCCTTCATCCATTCCTAGGATTGAGTTGATTAGATTCGAGGATTTGTGTAGATCTAGCCACAACCAATTTTCTAGAGTTAGGGTTCACTGTGTGTAGCCAGATACTTCTAGTATCATTCAAATACTCCAGGCTCCTGGAGACTCCGGATTGTACAAGGATACTCTGGACACACGTTTTGACCCCAAAACCATAAAAATTTGTTTTTCTTCGACTCTCGTATTATTCTCTTGGATCACGTGCACTTATCTTCTCTATCCTCTATCTATCATTGCACAGAAGCAGCTCGTAATCTTGTCCACGAGGATTCTGGCTCGAGTGAGGATCGCTAAGCCACAAAGGAAGCTAGAGGGAATAATAAGGGGATAGCTGAGGAGATAGAGGAGGAATCATTTGAGGAGGACAATGTCCCCATTGCTCAGCATCAGAGGAAGGTGACAAGGAAGATGCCTCAGACCAGGCCCGAGAAGGATGGAACTCTGAAAGTTGTGTTTAGAACCACTAGCAAAGTGAGAGGGTCTCCTCAAACACCAGTTGAGAAGAAGCTCATGAGTGGAGCTTAGAGGGCACATGACAGTGAAGTCAACAAGAGAATCAGACCACCACGTGCCTTAAGGAAGGGCCCTGCAAGTAGGGCCACCTTAGCTAGAAAGGTCATTGCTCCACCTCGAGAGGGCATCACTCTCACCATCCAGAGGCCGACTCATGGTCGTCGTGGTTGAGAGGTGGTCAACTACATGACTATGAACAAGAACAAATTCGAGAAGCTTAGGTGGGATGTGAACTAGTATGAGCTAACTAATGATGCCACTGACTCCAGGTTTCACACTCTGGTGCAGCAAGATGTATATGAGTTTATCTTTCTAGCTATGAATAACCCTGTGATTCATTAGAGGGCAATTTATTGGAGCCACATTAGGTCTCACCCCAAGTATTTCTGGGAGGCGTACGATGCATGTGAGGAGAAGGGCCTAAATGCAGTATGAATGGAGTGATGAGATAATCATGCGATTCTGCGCCACTATCTACATTGCAAGGGATGAGGCTCACACAATGCACTGATGACTAATGGAAAGAAGTACCAGGCTACATTTGTTGACTTTGCTAGGGTTCTAAACTTGCCAGGGCTTGAGGATGAGAACTCCATCATACTTCACGACATTGACTCCCTGAAAGCAAATGAGATTATATGCCTCTATGAGAAGGATGTCGAGGGAGTGATTGGACACATTGCAGGCTTGTAGCCCCTCTATGTCACTTTGAACAAACTATTCAGGCATACACTCACCCCCAAAGTTGGAGACTCTGCAATATTCGCTCCTACAAAATCAACCTCCTCAGAGAGATGCAGTACAAAGGGAAGATTCATGTGATGGATTTCATCTTCAATGAGATCCGGCTTGCTATGGCGGAACAAAAGAGGTTTTTACCTTATGCACCATAGATCCAAATGCTCGTGGATGTCATCTCCAGTGAGGATTTATTCAAGGAGGTGAATTATGGCCTATATCTTCCAAGACTTGAAGCTCCCAAGTCCAAGACATCAAAGTCTAGGGCTTCCACCTCCTCCCCCACCACTCTAGGTCCTCTTTCCGGTACTAAGCTTCGTTCCACCACAGATGCTCTGAAATATAACTTCAATTTGTGCAAGAGAATCTCGATGAGGCAATCCAAGATTCGGAAAACATAGAAGAAGAACGCCATCTGGATGAAGAAGATCCAGGCTCACCTCAACATGTTGGACATTTCTCCAAAGGGATCCGAGTATGCACCCTCCAGGACCCGTTCTACTCCCTGCTGCTCTCGCCATTGTTGTCCGCTTCACCTCCTTTGGCTAACGGGGATGACGATGAGTAGTCTATACTATCGTTTCCTACTTTTGGTGTCTTGATGCCAAAGGGGGAGAAGTAGTAGGGGGTTAGTTTCTTTTTTGGGTTTGGGAGTTACAAGTCTTATCTTGCTATTCTTTTGATTCCATGTGCCTTGTAAACTTTATCTCTATTTACTATGTGTGAACTATGTGAACTTTATTTATCTTGCAATGTAAGACATGTGAACGTTATGTTATTGATTATCACATTTTGCATGTCTTGTCATATTTGTTTATCTCTGTGTTCACATTGCAAATTCATGGAGTCCTGGATATAAGGGGAGCTCTCAAAATTTTCTCCTAAAAAGTGTGCAATTGCATTCAAAGCAAAATCTCTCTATGCACAAAAAAGGGGGAGCTCACCATATATCCAAGAAAGTAAAAGAATTTCTCATTTCTACTAAAAAGTAAAACTCAAAAATGGTAAGATTGAAAGTGCATCTAGGCCCCTAAGTGAAATTTGGTGATTAATGACGAACGACTAAGAAACTAATGTGAATCTTGAGTGTGTAAGCATGTTTTAGTCCCACATGTGAGATCCAACCAACAATGGTGACACCTAAAAAGATGAAAATATGAATGATGGAACTCAAAGTGTTTTAGACCTCATTTCCTAGGTTTTAGTGATTTTATAAGTATATGAGTATAGGAAAAGCCATAATATAAAAAAGGTGTGCTCAAATGGTTGGATTAGTATCTTAGTGATCAAAATACTCAACCAAATATTTGGCCTAAAAAAGATTCCAAGTTCTCCAAGCCGTATATGCTCTGTCTGACATCTGGAGTGTTTGAAATATCAGGGCTCTGAAATTACAAGCAACTCATATGCGATGCACGGTCTGAACACCTGAGGAACTATCCAACATACCACGATGGATAGTTCGACGCCTGGCCAACATATCATACGGACCCACGCATTCACCACGTCGTATGCAATCACCGTTGGCCAAGCTGGACAAAAACACAACATCGCAAAAATGAGCTAAATGAAATTTTGAAGTCATGTGAAGACTTAGCATCCGACAATAATTTTGGAGGAGCCCGTCAATGGTACCCTCACCCTAACCTAGCCCTAAGTCTAGTGGGTCGCTTGAAATCCCAGTACCATCACCCACACCTTGCCTAGCCGGCCAACACATCTCAGCTAGTAGGTCACTCAACCGAAGATCATCCTGCCAACCGAATAGAAAGAATAACGCTAATTCTTTAATGTTGTCCCATACACTTCAGATAATATGCACATGGTGTATAAAAAGCCACATAAACAACTTTGAGTATCACAATAAAATTCTACAAGGAAGGGTTTATAGATATATAACCACATCTCATACAAATGGTAGTTATTTAACTTACATTCAACGTGACCCCAAGGTCGTCCAGGACAAAAGTAATAAAAAAACAGCAGCAGAAACTTTATGAAAAAATCAAGATGGCAGCCCATGTCACATACCAAGAGCTAGACGAGTCTACAGGATCACCGACCGGGGAAACCAATGAAGCTACACTTCAATTTCAGCATGAGCAGAGTCATAAAAATTTTTCTACACTAGAAATACCTGCAGGAATAGAATTCCCGAATGAGCACTTTGGTACTCAAAGATGCTAATATGCTCATTCCAGGTTAACTTAAGCATGACTTGGAATAATAAATGACAACACAAGCAATTCATCTAACTTTCATCCTAATATTATAAAGAGAGATACACATATCACCTTCATCATGATCAACATGCCGTGACAAGTTTATTTAATTCAAGCTATCCACTTGATAATCAATACAATTTCATCCATATTTCAAATCTGAACATTGGTGACTAGCGATCACTAAGATCACATTTCATCCACCCACATGGTAGCTCACGTAGTAGTCCACATGGTAACTCATGTAGTAGCTCACATAGCAGCTCACATAGTAGTTCACACAGTAGTTGCTCACGCAGTAGCTCACATGCCTTTGCACATAGCAGTTCACATAGTGTTACAGATAGTATTTTACATAGCAGACCACATACTCGTGGCAACATCCATTTCCAATTTATCATATATTTCCTCATAACCATGAGAGTTATCAACATCAAACAACCCCTATTCGTGCTAGGAACATCACATTTGAGCACGACCATAATCAACAATCACACAAACAAGCAAAACCATTCATCACACAAGCATAGCATAAGTTAACTGGAATATTTTTAACAAGCGAGCATACTGCCTGCACTTGTTGGGAATAACTCACAGATTAGCATTCGTTGCCCAGCTCTATCAACAAAAAAACCAAAATGCTGTAAAAACAACGAAAACAAGCAATCGATTAATACCATAAATTTCAAATAATGTATTATGCATGAAATGCATTCTAAAATGTAGTAAATGTAACTAAAGCTAATGCAATCGGAATCACTCCATTTCGAGCTATAGAATTAAAGATGTGATTTTTCTAAGCTCTATATGTCATTTTTACGGTTATTTGACATATTAGTCAGTTTAAAATTATGTCATAATGAATTACATGTTAAAATATGAATTTTGATATAAGTTAGGTTTCATTTGGAGCTAGTATGAATTTTTAAATTTTCATATTTGAATTCTAGGGTTTAGTGGATATTTGAATTTCAAAAAAATTTATATAGCAGTAACATGAGTGAAATTCATACCATTAAATTCTACATATTAAAATATGAACTTACAAAAAATAATCAACTCATTTGGAGTTGATATGAATTTGCTACAATTTTTTTCAAATTTTAAGCATTTTATCCATTTTCTGTCTTTTTCTCAGTAAAGAAAATAAATAGAATCTATTATTACTTAGTTTAGTCCTAGCTGCAAAGTATGGCCAGTGGGACCATAGGTCAACTTGGGCTTGGTCAAAGTTTGACTGACTTAGGAGGCCTTGGGCCCACCTATCATTTTCTAGTCATTTTTATTTTCATTTTTTATTTCTTTCTCTAGTTTACTACATGTTGGACCAACATGTCGTAAATTCCCCTTGTATCATTTTTATTAAACCTGTTATTTATGTGCAAGGGCCTGGCTATCATAGAATGTGGGACTTTATTTCTTTTTATTTGATTTTATAAGTCTATGGCATATGGGGTCCACTGTCATACTCACATATTTCTAAAGTTCTCAATTATTATGAATTGGGTCCACCAGTCATGGTCACATATATGAAATACTCCTTAATTACTATCTTACATCAGTGGGATACACCTGCCAGTAATTAACTGATACATTTAATACCCTAACCCTGCTTAACTGTTGGGTCAAAACGGTAATGGCCAACAGCCTGTGGTCAGACCATAATGTCCGGCCAGATGCAACGATCAGACGGATCGGACCAAATGGTCTGACCGGCCAACGCTGCGACACCGGCGAGGGCATGCAGGGAGCAGAGCAGGAAGTAGCGACAACGGTGGTTCAGAGAAAAAGAAGTGAGAGAATGCCAGAGTTGAGTTAGTAGCTCACCCCTAGGGCAACAACGTGAAAGGCCGGAGCAAACACGGTCGCAGAGGGCGGTGATGACGTGACCACCGGTGATGATGGAGTGTTTCTATTGAAGGGTAGAAGGTTGACGACACCTCCAAGCTACACACGGTTCTTGCCCTTACTAGGGGGGAGTTCACTGACGCCTCAGGGATATGCCTCCATGGGTCTTCGCCTTGGAGGGAACTATACGCCAGGTTGCTTGGTGATGGCAGCGACAGTGCTCCCGGGAGGTGGAGATGATGATGGCTCGGCCTCGATCCCAAAATCCTAGCACAGAGAAGGGGCGCTGACGAGCAACGTGAGGGGAGGCGAAATGAGGAGGCTTGGTGGTAACCATTACTGCTGAAAGAAAGGGGGCGCTGCGGTGCCAAATTGGGTGCGGCCGCCCGGAATGCGCGGGTCTTACTTCCACTCACTAGACCAGAGGGGAGCCTCAATGCTGCTTCAGAGTAGAAGGGAGGACAAGAGGTAGAGGTCAAAGGGAGAAAATGGCTGAGGGCCTTGGAGAAGTCGGACAGGGAAGAAGAAGGGCGACATGTGGCTTGCCACGCAAAGGAGACCACCTGCCGGTGGGTCCCACTAGACAAAGAAAGGAGCTAGCGGTGCTAGGCGCTTGCTCGCAGAGAAAGCGAGAAAAGCGAAAGCGTGGGCGCAGCGGGGGCTGATGGTGGGCCTGGCCCGAGAAGGAAAGGGAGATGGGCTGGGAGGCGGCCCAAGGAGGTAAGAAAAGGTTTTTATTTTTATTTTTATTTCTCTGTTCAGCTCTAGGGTTTACCTCAAAGGGATTCACAGTTCACTTTTTAAGTTTGGGAAAATTTATGGAGCATCCTTAAGAAAATTATTTTCTCCATGAATTTTTTGAGATTAAAATAATGGGTTTAGGCTATCATTTAAATATAAATGCATAATATTTGTTAAGATTTTGGTTTGAAATGTAGGTACTTCAAATATTTTTTAAAATTTTATATTCGAGGTAAATTTTAACAAATCTTATATTCAAAAAATTTTGTATGACTTCTCTGAGATGTTTAAATGTCATAAAATTATTGGAGAGGAGTTTAGAGGAATTTGGTTTCACAATTTTATTTAAAGTTGTTTCTAGATCCATATTTTAGGGTATTTTTTGAGTTGAGTTAATTTTAAATGATCTAAATGCATGCATGAGATGAGAACAATTATTTTTACACATGATGATCTTCACTGATCTCATGTTTTAAGAAAAGGGTCATTACATGAACCTTTACTCGGATACTCCGGGTGCAAAGGAAATCTTGCTAAGTGTTGGCCCGGATATTCTAAATGAGTCTCCGAGCATGTGTGGCGTACCCGGTTTTAAGGCCGAATAAACCCCTGTGTTTACGGTATTGGTCCCATGAACAGTGGCCAATACACACAAGATATTTGATAACGAGGTCATACATTACCGAGTTCATTACACGATAACCATTATAGTCTTATTCATACAAACAGGCTGATTGGCCGAATAAAAACTGCAGTGGAAGAGATACACGTGGTTGGTCACCCATCAATATGCCAACCACAGGCAACTGACTGGGGTAACGCCCTAGCCCTCAAAATCACTGTCGTCGTTGTCGGAGTGGTACTCCTCTTCGCCTGGCCACATCAACAAGCCAGGTGAGTACATTAAATGTACTCGCAAGCAAGTCCCACGGGAGAGTAATACGGCTATATTTCATGCAGGGTGTGATTCAAAGGAGGCAGCTCTATTCTAGGTCACATATTGTGCGAAAAAGTAAGTTTTCAATTAAATACAAGAATAGTAGATTCTAAGACAGTTTTAAAGTTGAAAGTAATTCAAATGATCATATCATCACATGAGGTAGTTTTCAATACCCCTTTTCTCTTCTCAGCCCGATAGCTTCGCCTATCGCCAACTAAGGTCCCTGGTACCTGTCCGTACTACCCCTTGTAGTAGGACTAGGACTTTCTTCTGCAATTCCTTACTACCGCCTTGTAGCATAAATTGCACTCTGTGGACACATCATGCCAGTGTCCCTTCCCCAGGTTTTTGCAAACAAAACTCACTGTAACCAATGTGTGGCCTTGCCAGTTCATGTCCATAACCGAAGATGAGGCTATTCGAATAGATTTTAACACTCTACAGAGGTTGTAAGGCTTTACCCACAAGATGTAAGTCCCCTTGTTGCCGAGCGCTACGAATTCACTTCACGAGGTGTATCGGTAGGGTTATTACAATGAGACCTTTCACCCACTTTCATCCTAGTGCTGGACCTGCTAGATAAGATCTACCCTGTTTCACTTGTGCTCGGCGATCCTGACGCACAACCCGAAGTGAACTTACCTTTGTGTCGAACGACTCCCTACGTAGTCACGAGGAGGTCCTCTAGGGATGCCAATCTATCTAGCACTCTCTTCCTACTGTCCACGGGTCTAGACACTAGCACTCGACGGGATAATCAGCAAGTCCTTCCCACAAAGGCCATGTGGATGTACGGGGTGAACCCGGTTTAGCGGCACTTAGGCTCGGTCCTTTGTTAATTCGAGCAATACTCCATATTACCACCTGACCACTTTGTTCCCACATGCTACATCAATTTCCCCAAACTCCTCTTACCATTCTCACCCGAATCGAAATCATCTCCCCTTTTATTTTGGATTTTTCGTAAACACATCTTCAACATCCGCCCTGGTGGCTCACGCCACCCCAAGGGTTTTATTTCCTGAACCAAAAGAAAGTCCCGACCCCGTAAAAGTTTTTGAGTTTTGTTCTAAAGCGGGAGTAAGCTTGGCTTACAGCATATATGTCTAGTACCTCACCCGAACTACAACGTCCAGCATCTAATACTAGGGCTACAAAACTATTTCAGGTCGGATCCTCGGTAACGCATCTATAGGTCATAACTACTCTTACTTAACATAGTATTGTTACAAACATAGCATGCAGGTTCGCAAGAAAAATACTTAAGTTTATCACATGTAGGTTTCAACATGGTCAAGGTGAGAAATGCTTGCCTAGCAGTTCCTGGTTCTGTTCCTGACACGGGGGTGATTCCGGATCCTCCTGGCGCACGTACCTCACTCCATCAACTACACATCGAGAGAGAGTCAAATAAACAACCAAGCCAGAGAAACCCAAATAAGATTCAAACGATATGACATGGTAAGAGAAGAGGACGCAGATACCATGAGGTATTAGCTGTTATACCCTAGCAAGGTAAAGGATTTGAAGCACATCATGATTTTTGTTAGCTCTACCTAAAGGAATCAGAGTTTTAAAGTGCCACTAATCATGCTATATTTATTTTATTTTTTTAGAAGATTTTTGGGTAAAAGAATTGATTTGTCTGGGGCTAATCTTGAGCAAGATGTATCAACATAGCATACATATTTGAAATATTTTTAAAATTGAAATTCCAAACATTTCAAAAATTATTAAAGTTACCTTAATGGATAGTTCTGGAATTTATGAGATCATCAGAGAAAGAATTGATTCGATCGGAGTTACAACAGAGAAGATATAGACTTTTGAGGCTTCTGCCAGGAGAGGAAATTGGGTGAGAGGAAAAATGCAGCTCGAGTAGGGGTAAAGGAGAGGACAAGGAACAGGAGGGAGCTCGGGGCGACTTGCTTCAACTTGGAGCTTAGGAGAAGAAAGCAAGTAGAGCTTGGTCATGGGAAAAATGTACAGAGGGAAGCTAATTTTATGGTGAAGAAAGGGAGGCTAGTAGATGGAGAACAGATAGAGAAATGAGCTCGGGCTGGTTGGGAATTGAGAGGGAGAGGAGTTGCTTGGCTTAAGTAGAGGAGAAGGAGGCAGGGGAGTTAATTAGCTCGCACGTGCTGTGAAGTTGCAGCAAAGTTGGACACCGGTCACTATTGAAGGTGAAGTTGTAGCAAAGTTGGGCACCGCTCACTATTGAAGGTGAAGTTGCAGCGAAGTTGGGCACCGCTCACTATTGAAGGTGAAGTTACAGCGAAGTTGGGCACCACTCACTATTGAAGGGAAAAAGGTGTCCTGGTGCTGTGTATGTTGGTGTACCTTGAGTTAGACCTGGTAGGGAACTGTGCCTAGGGTGCTGAGGAACATCACAAAGGAGTTTGGCTGTTTTCCATTAAATAGATTGGATGGAATCTTAGATTGCATGTTTTGGGCAGAAATAGTTGTAGCCTTTACTCCAATTTTTTGCACAGAAAGTAAGAGGGTTTTTAGTATTGGAGCTCTGGATGGAGTGTAGATTTTCCAAGAATTTTCTTAGGTTTCTAGGGAAAATATTTTAGGTACTTGTAGTTCAAAGCTAAATCTGGTCTGTTTTTGAAAACAGGCGATATCTGAGAATTTTCATACTATGGAGACTTGTATTTTTGAGTATTTGAGGTTCTGGCATACATGGGAGGCCGCACAATTTTTCTAGGGATTTTGGAGAGTTATTTTGGGTAGGTGTAGTTCAAAGGCTTATTTATCCCTGATTGGAAAAATAATGACAACTGAGAATTTTTATATTGTACCAAGCCATTTTATTTTATATTTAGGATTTTTATATCAGTGGGTATCTCTGAGAATTTTTGTGGATTTTTCTAAAATGTATTTTTGGCACTTCCTGTACAAGGGTCAAATCTGGCTTCGATGGAAAAGAATTAATAACTGGCATTTCTTGTACAGTACCACCATGCAAACTTTTCATGGCTGGTTGAGAAATCTTGCCAAGAATCTTCAGGAGTTGTTTGAGAATTTATGGTGGTAGAAATCCACCCGTGATTTGGATTTTACATTTATTGATCCAGCAGAACAACTAGATAGCAAATAATGGTTTCTAGGGTTTTGTGTGGTCAAACGTCGATAAGAATGAAGAGAGGGGAGCCTTGACTGCTGCTATGGCAGGGGAGTACTGCAGGCAGCTATGCTTAAAGAAGGTAGATAATCAAAGAAAGAAGACAAGAGAATGGATTCGCAGAGAAAAGACATAGACAATAGTGCATGAACTGTGATCCCCTTGACTGAATTTTTGTGGTCAAAATTTGAATAGAAGATAAGGTATTTATTTGCAAAAATAGGTTGTATATAAGGAGAGGAGATCTTCCAAAAATTATGAACGGATGTTTAAATTAGTGAAATTTGGGCCAAATTCAAAATGGTCTTAAATGAAATTTTAAATATTTTGAAATTTTTGAAAAGAGAAAAAAATTTATTGGGCTTGGTTTTGAGATATATGGGATAAAATATACCCTCCATGATTTTTGGTGATTTTTCTGAAGCCTCAGACGTAGGGTTTTGCTAATTTTTCAAAAATAGCTCAAAACGGTATTTGAATTATTTTAATATTTTTGAATTGAAGGTCCTCATATTTTTGCATATTTGTTCTAGTATAGTTACAATTAATATTGGAAAATTTATTTGGGACTTTTACGAATATTATTTCATGTGAGTGTCGTGCATTATTTAGATTTGGTTAGCTTAATGCAATGCCATGCTTTGCAGGTTTTGAAAAACCGAAGTGTGACAGCATGCAATCTTTTCCTTTGAAGATCTCTCTGTCTTTTTCCCGGAGTGTCTGAACTAATTCCCGGATACCTCTGAACTACTTCCTGAATACTCGGGTAGCCCGAACTATCTGATTGAGTCCTCGGGCGTGAAGTTATTTTTCTTCAAAAATCTCTCTATCTTGGTTACGAAATGTCCAGGATATTCTAGGTAACCTGAGTATCTTGTTCTCTGGGCATGCAACCTTTTTCTTGAGGAAATCTCTCTGTCTTAGTCCCAGAGTGTCCGGATAAATTCCCAGATACTCCGGGTAGCCGAACTATCTAGGTGAAGCCTCTCGGCTCCCAATCCATCTGTGAAGAATCTCTCTTTCTCGAACTCGGAGTGTCCAGGTTGTTTATGGAATACTCCAGATATCCAGACTATCTGAGGTAATTTCATGCGTGGAACTTGTTTGTGAAGAGTCTTCTGTCCCGGACTTGGAGTATCCGGATATCTTCTCGGATATTATAGAAGTCTGGAGTGTTTGATCCTTCCTTCGGCTATGCTGAACCATTTGTGAGGGGTTTGTTCTAGAGGCTAGGGGTTGAATGCCTGGTCGTGCAAATAGAGTTGTTGGAGTAGATCCCGAATAGTCCGTATGGATGTCTGGATACTACAACCACATATTTTTCCAAGCAACGGCTAATTTTTGTAAGTGGGCTCTTTATACCCAAACTCTCTCATCCACTCCCAACTCTTTGCCAAATCATTTCCTGCTCTCAAGAAAATTTTCCACCTTCCTTAAGCCACAAACCTTTGATTCTTGGGAAGAAGATCTCAAGAGAGAGAGTGGAAGGATTAGTTGAGCACTAGAGCATTGAGTTCATCTCCAAGTTCTTCTTCGCGCTTGTTACTCTTGGATATTGGGATCTCCTGGATGTCTTGGAGTGCTTGAGTGCTTCCATGCAACTTATGGTGAGCCTCAAGAAGTTTGTGAAGGTTGGGATCCATCTCCGAAAGGAAAGGATTTGTTGACATCGATTTTGGCGTGAGCCTACAATTACATAAGGACATAACAATAGATTGATTTTTAATAGCTAAACTCCTTTATTCTGCAAAAAATGAAATATTATATAATAATTATTATAACATTTGCTAATAGCACTTGATCAAACGTGTCACTAACAATAAAAGATCGGCGCAGGTAAAGTACAAATTCAGATCATCAACCGAATAACAACGATGCATAGTCACAGGGAGGACAACTCTTCATGCATTTAGAAGAGAAGCACATAGACCTCGTAACAGCTCAAATAAGCTTGCTCCTAAGTCATAGAGAAAAGAAATTGGAAATAAACTGCAAGCATGAAATAATTAAGCATCCTTCTAATTATAATGAATAATTATTATATTAGATCCTGATACTTAGCAGGTTGATTAACGAATTGAAAATAACCCGTTGGTCAACACGGCAGTCAAATAAAACCATACCACCTCCACTCACATTCACTCCATGCACGAAGGTGCTAAGCACCTCGGTGACTAATCAAGTTTTAAAAGAAAAAAGATAAGAAGATCATGTTCATGTCACATCAGCAATGACTAAGAACGGACACACGACTCACTCGGCTTTAAAGAGTGAGATATGCATGCATGCATATATCTCTTGATCAGTTATCTGAATCAAAGAAGTTAGGATGCCTCACGCAGCAATCACCAAACTTATTATCTCCACCACGTGCATGTTCTACACTATCACGACGATGCTAGGAGCAGGCGACGATAGAAAGAAATAAGAACAAAGAAAGAAAAAGTACAAATGAGAGAAGTTGTCGTAACCTCCCTCAAAAGCACGTGTCTCATCCCCTTGCTCTATAAATAGAGGTGAAAGTAGAGAGGAGAAGAGGTCCCTGGTTCGTTCAATGTCCAAGCTCTGCTACTTCTACTTCATCCAAAACAAAATATATAATGTGAGAAGAGATTCTTGAAGAGAAGAGGAGAAGGTTTGGCATCTTCAAAGAGGTAAGATTACGACTTCCCTCTAGACCATGGTTTCACCATGTCGGTACAAACCAAGGAGTCTTCTTCATTTTTTCTTGATGTTTTAGCCCTTAATTCAGCCATTGTGGTACATACCAAGAAGCTTTCGCCTATAGCCCTTGGTTTGGCCATCACGGTACAAACCAAAAAGCCTTGCCATTCCCATTTGATGTGGTGTTCTTTTGATTTTGTCGCTTCCCTTGATTTGGTGCTGTTAGCGATACAAATCAAGATCAAACGAGTGCTCAAGCCTAGTTGCTTGGTTCGGTCCCTACTCATGGATATAAATCAAGGGTAAATAGGTATGAAGAACCCATGAAATTCTCCTTGGTTCGGTCCTCAAATGGATAAAACCAAGATTGGGATGAATGAAGGCATCATTCTTGATTTGGTCATCAAAATGGTTACAAATCAAGACAGGCATGAAATATGCACCGGAAAGGTAAAGCGCGGGAAAGTTGAGCATAAAAAAAATGTTCAATCGCAAATACTATAACATGAGTAATGGAAAATACAAAATAACACGTAATCTACTCCTTGTTTGGTTATGCTACATGTGTGTGCCATATTAGCACCATGCGGCATTAGTAGTAATACAAACAAGGAGAAAACCAAACTTTATTTTGGTTACACTACACATGGGCATCATATGAGCGCTACGTGATGTTAGTAGTAACACATGTGGAGTAAAACTTAATAAAATATGCTCATGTAGTGTACATAGGCTTTTGATAAAATTGTAAAAACTATGCCACAAACTTTAGTTTGGTTACACTACATGGGGGCGCTAGATTAGCGCTACACAATGTAGGAGTAACACAAGTGGAGAAAAGTCATATAAAAAATATATGCCACATATAGCATGCATAGGCCGAAAATCATAAATATCATGCTTCGCCAAAACCAATCTAGCTTTATTTCCGTTACGCTACACGCAGATGCCTTATCAGCACTACGAGGTGTTAGTACTAATACAGGTGAAGCAAAAATTAATAGAACTGATTCTTGTCATGTAGTAGGTGCTAAAAATCACTAAAACTCTATCACAAAGCTTCACTTCAGTTACGCTACTCGGGAGCACCATATTAACGCTACACGGTGTTAGTAGTAATACAGGTGAAGCAAAACTATATAAGACATACGCTCCATATCACATACATGTGTCACAAGTTTGAAATGCTATGTCTTATCAAAACCAATCAAAGCAAACTTCCATGTCGGTTACACATTAGCACCATGTTGCCACATGCTAAAATATACATTCTAAAACATAAGCATGATGCTACAAAATACCCACGAGTAAATCCAAGTTTCCCCAAGCAGACGTCAATCATCGACCGCGAGGATAATCTTCTTTTACATTTTTTAATAGTCATATGTTGTAGTCTATTGTAATAGATATGTTGGAATTCTTAATCAGGGGTTTTATCGTGAGAGATGTAATCAACATATTTTTTATATATAAATGTAAGAATTCTAAAAGTAATAGACTCGCAATACCTGATTTCTTTTGTCTCATTTACATACACGCTTTAAATTTTATTTAATCTATCTCTATGACATGGACGTGGTTTCTGACCCATTTTCCCATCATTAGGATCATCAAGAAGAAGTCGAGGAGATGCAAAGTGCATCCTCGAGGGGTAAAGGCTTGAGCGGAAGCCTACTCTTGATCAAAGTGATCGAGCTCTCCAAACGGAGGCATAAGATTCTCGCAAGAATCCGAACTCCTGCAACTAATCATTTGTGTCTCCTTAGTTATTTCTTTTCATCCCTTACTTCTTGCAAGCATTATTATTATTGTTATATTATTGTGCCTGTGTGTGACTAGCTTATAGCGATGCCCATATATAGCTCTTGCATTATAGAACCTTTAATTCCGCACAATTGTAAGATAAGCTTTAAATTGATAAAATTTGTTAGTCGTCTATTCACCCTCTCCTCTAAGCTGACATCTTGATCCTTTAGTAAGTGCTATGCGGATCAACATGAAAGTGTTCCAGCAAAGGAGGGTGTGCATGCCCTAGCGCTTGTTGCATATAGCGGGGCACCAAAGGGGAGTGTGCCAAAAAAGGGTAAAGTTGAAGGTTCATCTAGCTCCTAAATGTGGTTTTAGTAATTAATGACAATTGTTAGGACCCTGAAATCGCACGTGAATTAGAGAACAATGTTCCGCCAAGGACCGAGCAACTACTCGATCGGTGACACGGTACCTGCGCCGTATACACCCAAAATCGAGTAGTCCGACATCTGACCAACACACCATACGATTACTAGAGCCATATGCCTTCACCATTGGTCAAGCCGGCCAAAAGCAGGCATTATTCAATAAATCACATGCAATTCTGAAGTTCGGTGAAGACCTAGCGTCCTTCTCGAGTTCGACCAACACGATGATTCCGGAGGAGCCCGGCAATGATACCCTCACTCTAACCCAGTCCGGAGACTAGTGAGTCGTCCGAAGGCCCGGTACCATTACCCACACCCTGCCCAGCTGGCCAACGCATCTCAGCTGGCGGGTCGCTCAACCGAACACCATCCTGCTAACCGAACAAGGAGAACGACACTAATTCTTCACGACTAGCCCATACACTTCAATTCATACACGCACAGTGTATGGGCAACCGCATTAACAACTTAATATCACAACAAAACTCTATGGATTAAAGATTATGAGATAGTATAACACTTCCCATACCTGGGATGAGTACTTAACATACTTACATTGCGATCCGGAAGTCGTTTACATTAAACACGACATTACAAACAGCAGCGGAAAGTAAAAGAGAAAGCCAAGACAGCAGTGCTAGCCATCTCCAAAAGCGCCACAAAAGTAACCCCTTGACCAAGTTGAGCAATCCCTGCAACTAACCATCCAAATCGAAATAACCGGAGTCGTAATATGCTACGATACGGGAACAACCTGCAGGAATGGAATTCCTGAGTGAATACTTTCATACTCACAAGCTGCTAATGTGCTCATTCTAGGTTAATCTTAAACTTAGCATGGTAATTGACATGATAATATGAATAATTCAACATAACATGGAAAATAAGCTACACAAGTTATCAATTTCAGCATACCATGTCATGTTCCAGCAAATCAAGTTAACCACTTGATGAATTGTACAACAAACATGCAAGCTCAGCTCTGAATAAGTATGAAAAACAATCATACTCATCCACATATTATCACATTTAAACCATTCAAGTAAATTTCTGGAGTTGGGTTAAACCAGCCAAAGCTCCCATATCACGTAATCATCAAATTGCAGATTTAAGAGCATCGAGACAACCATCTCAATCAAATCGTATTATTCTCCCTAAGCCACATAACCTAGGGAGATGCAAAATGGGTTAAACCGTCCAATTCGACTAATGTATAGTGAGAGAGGGTTAACCACCATAGCATCACGTGAACAAGTGTTCCAATGGGTGTTGGTTCCTAGTAAGCCCACTATGATCATCCAACTCCACTCGCTAACACTTATCACCGTGGGTGACAGGTACAGCCCTACGACACCGGTATCGGCTAGGTTGATCGCCTGCCGATCCATCAGTAGGTGACAGTACCCTGGCTCTCACATCTCACATTAGGGGGTTCAAGTGTTAATTCAATCGGTTTAATGGACACATTCATTGATCACAACACAAACAAACCCTGCTCATGCTAATGGTTCACACATCACAATCATCATTCAATCAACCAAGCATAGTAAAAGAATAACCGGAATATTATCAACAAGCGAGCAAGCTTGCCTGGTTGTTCACGACCGTGAGCTGGTTGGGAATTAACTCCAAGGTTACCCTTGTTGTCTGACCCTATTGGAATAATACCGAAGGGCCGGAAAAACGACAAAAAGGCATAATTCAAAACCAGCAAGAAATAACAGAATAAAGTGTATGAAATGCATCCTAATGGTGTAGGAAATTCTACTACGAAGCTAACGTACTTGGAATCATTTAGTTTGGAGTTCTATAATTCTAAATGGTAATGTTTTTAAGATGTTCACAGTTAAACTTGAGAGTAATTTGTAACTTTTAAAATTTATTCATAGGTGTGGCATGTGAGAACATGGTGTCGTGATTATATTCTGGCCGTTAGGCGAATTGTGATACCAAGCATTTTAAGTTCGACTGTTAAGCTAGATTCTCTAGTATACATGTATTTGGAGGTCGTATGTATTTTCTACGAAGTCTTGAGGTCTAATCATATTTTAGTATTTCCTGTCTTCTTCTCAGTAAAGAAAAACTTGGAAAGGCATTTTTATGTAATCGAAAGCTTAAGGAGGGGTGGTATTACTGTCGTTATCAATTATATAACATAGCTTTTACTCACTTTCTTCTAAACTAAGCTCATGCATATAAGGAGTTAGCTAGCTAATTGATTAAATAGCAGCACCCATATTCTTACGACCGATCATTGGCTTCAACTAATTTGGCATTAATACATTACAGGAATTGGGGTCTAACGGTCATTCATATATGCATTAGCCAGGTTTCTATTTGGGTGTTTATCAAATGAGCTAACTGCTGGGTAATGAATAATTGGGATATTTCAAAATGTCTACACTTAGTTGATTAAGCAAACTATCAAGTATTAGTGCAACTAGAGAATTAATCAGTTCATGGGTTGAGTGAACATCACAGGTACTAAGATTTCATTTATTTGGATCTCAATTGAGTTCATATGCGAAAAGGGGTATCAGAACTATATACATTATTTAGCCAATGAACCTTAATCGGCACCCTGATCAATTGTTAGCCTAATTGCCATTTAGCTTGGGTAGAGTCAACTGCCGAAGATTACTAGCATTTTAAGTTTGCTAACCAGGGACTAACTTCTAACAAACTCTGTCTTTCCTCGCCACTGTTTTGCTTTAACAATAATTATCCAAAATGCCTAGTAGATCGGGACATCAGTTATTTGACCTAACGTTGCTTACTTGAAATAGTTTGGTAGGTTGATTACAGTTGACGCACTAATGCATCAATTGATTAGCAAATGCTCAACTAGTAACTACAGAAAAGTAGCGCATCGATCAGCAGCTGACCCTGGTCAACACTTGGACAAACGTAACTGATAAGCTGAGTATAGCAGCTCTTAGTACCATAGCGAAAGAACCATACAGATTTCTCGAGTATGTCAAAAGGTCATCGATTAAGTTATTCAACAATTAGCTTACCTTATCCGGCATTAGCGAACCACAGATACTATAACTAATTGTCGCTAAGTCGTAGGGGTCATTAGTTCAATAGAAACGTGATTAGGACGTCGAAGAGTTATTCGCTGCTGTGATTAACTGTGTTTGACCCGGATCCAAACATGTAGTTAGATTTTAGGAATTTTGAATAAGTTATTAGTGTCGATTAATAGTATGACTGGATCAGACTCAAAATACATTTGAAATTGGCATTTTTAATAACTAAATCATCGCTGGCCAAGACGTGCCAAAATTTGTTAATGTTTGAATTTAACAGTGAGTCCATTAAGCAGTTCATTAAGTGAGATCTTGAGGGAGCACCATAACCGAATCAATCGGTTCACAGCTAGGTTAATCATGGTTAACTGTTAATTAAACCATCGTTAGAGTATTCAACAGTGAGTAGTTCCATCAATCCCTAGCGTTTAATCGGGAGATAGGCGGTTAGCTGTTTGGATCGTGGAAAAACAGCGGTTAGCAGCACGATAGAAAAGCAATAGGGCCGAGCGGTTGCTCACCCCCGGCGACGGAGAACACGAGCTAGCAGCTCAGCTTGGGGCAGGGGCTCCACGGTCGGATTGGTGAAGAGGATCGCCGGAGAACTTAGGTTGGCGTCGATGATGGCGAAGAAGGAGTCACGCGGACGGCTCGGCTCCTCGATGAAGACTCCGGTGGGGCGGCGAGCTTGTCCATGGGATCGGGTCGGGAGGCGGCGCGGAGCGGGTCCGCCGACGGTGGCTCGGTAGGCTATGGCGGCAGGGGAGGCGGGAGCCGATCGGTGCGGCGGACGGAGCTGTGGTGCATGGGCTCGCCTGCTCACGATGGAGAAAACGAGGTCGACAGCGACGTCGCTCTGATGGGCTCCACGGCGACGAGACTTGGCGGTGGGCTCCGCCGACAGCGAATGGCGCAAGCGGCGAAGGCGGCGGGGCATGTGGCAGAGGAAATACAGCGCGCGGGGAGGAGGCGCAGGTGGGCCGGCGGTGGAAAAACGGCACAGGGAGGGCAATCAGCTAGCGGCGGCGGGATCGGAGCAACTGAGGCGGCGGTGGGGGCTAAAGGCGACGAGGCGCACGGGCCTACGGGTGGATCTGGGGAGAAACGCAGCGGCACAGCAAGAAAAGAAAAGGGGAAGAGAGGGGGAACTCGGGCCTTGGAGCAATCGGCAGGGAAAAGAAAAAGGGTGGCGTGACTGAGGCGTGCTGGTGGTGAGTTGCTTGCTACCTGGAGAAGAGGACCTGCAGGCGGGTCCCACGGCAGGTAAGTTATTTCTTCCTTTCTTTTGTTTTGTTTTCTTTGCTGTTTTTAGAGTTAGATTAAGAAAAGAGGTCCAGAAACCATTTGAAAAATCTGTAAAAGTTTATAAAATATATAGTGTTTGAACGTGACATAATGGTACTCCTCAACTCTTATTAGTTTAAGGGATTAAACATTAAGCCGTCGAAATAGCATTATTGTACTAGGGTTCAATTTAGGAGTTGAACTGCTAAATATATTTCAGAAGTTTTTGTTTTAGCCTTAACCAGGTAAATAACTCTTAAATATGAAAATTTACAAGATTTGGAGAAGAGAATGTTCATCGGGTTACTTATTGCAATCGTGTTTCAAAGGAAAAGCTTTGAACAGTCGTTTAATTAAGTATTCAAATGTAGTCCAAATGGCTTGAAAATTTTGATGTTAGTTCTCTGAGATATCTGATACTATAAAGAATTAGTAAGCTAAGAATTAGGTGAAGCTAGGTTCAGGGTTTCGTTTAAATTTGCTTTCAGATCATATATTTAAGTTTTTAATCAGCGTCATTTCTAACTGGGTTAAATGCATGCATGTGTTGAGTGAGAAATCTCTTCATGCCCAATGATTAGTATTGAACTCGTGTTTTCAAAATTGGGTCATCACAACAATACATATGGACTAACAATTGTAGTGAGAATTGTTTGTAAATTGCTCTATAGGTGATGCATGAATTATAAAAGTATGGATTCATTGGGGAATGCCATGAGATCAAAGTAGATGCATTGGGATCAATGAGCTCTAAGTGATGCTCATGTGATGAAGAAGAAGCTAGAGAGGAAGTGACATCGGACGATCAAGATTGGAGTTCAAGGAGTGAACTCAAGATGACTAAGGCAGAAGATCAAGATGAAGTCCATGAGTTGAACTCAAAACGGTTGGCAATAGAGCGTGAAGGTTAAATCACTTGTGTGGTTTAAGTAATTAAAGGTATGTTATTATCAATTAATATTTATGGACTAACCCATTTGCTTTATGATAGAGTGTATTGGGGTTAGGATCTATGGGCTCATGTCTTGAGCCGTAGTATTAAAGACTAAATCCATGAGTTAGATTAGAGACAGTTGACAATCAAGCTAGAAGGCTTTGTCACTTGCAGTCAATAGAATTGAATTTGATAACAAATCTTGTGCCTCCATGTCTTCATTTACATAACTGTAATTCATACTTGTGCTATACTACTTGCTTACAATTTATTCTTTCTCTTAGTTATATATCTTGTGTAAAATTTAATTGATTGTTTATATTTATATTCATGCAATTAATTTTTGTACTCGCTTGTATATCTTGGTAAAATTGAATTACATAAAAATCACCCTAGGATTGCAAAATCCGCTAGTGTATGAAGGTATTATAGTTTGGGGTAGCAGGAAGTTCGGTAATGTGATTCATGAGTTGGAAAAAATGAGGTCTACTATGGAGGAATTAATGAATACTTATGCAAATATACAGGAAATAAGGAAAATAACAGACAGGATGAATCAACTCCTATATCGGGAGGAGACCTCATTAATGGAAAAGCAGCGCTCTCGAATTAATTGGTTGAGGGAAGGAGACCATAATACAATGTTTTTTTTTCATAGCCGAGTAGTCCGGTGAGCTCGAAAAAACAAAATAAACTCAACGACAATACAGGAGCTTGGCAAACGGACACCAAAATCCTTAAGAATATGACAACTTCTTATTTCTAAGATTTATATACTCAGGATGCTAATCTCAATCAAAATGATGCCCTTAACCTTTTTGGTGTGCAGGTAACAGCAGATATGAATGAACAGTTATGCCAGGAATTTACCACAGAAGAGATTGTGGATGCACTATTCCAAATCGGCCCCCTAAATGCCCCCGGTCCCGATGGATTTCTGACAAGGTTTTATCAGCGTAACTGGCTCACAATGGAGGAGGGGATTCGTTAGTGTAGTCCAGAAGTTCTTCCATACCGGAGTGATGGCTGAAGGTGTCAATACAATGGCCATTGTGTTGATACCAAAAATGGATACACTGGGTGATCTTAAGGACTTTAGTTGTATCAGTTTGTGTAATGTCCTATACAAGATTGTGTCAAAATGACCTGTGAACTGCCTCCGGCCGATCTTGGTGATATTATTTCGGTGAACCAGAGTGCTTTTGAGCCGGGAAGAATAATTACAGATAATGCTCTTTTGGTTTTGAATGTATACATCATACCTAGCTTAAAAAGAACCCAGCAGAGAGCTTTTGTGCTTACAAGCTCGACTTACATATGACCTGGTGGATTAGGTTTTCCTGGAGCGTGCGATGCAAAAGATGAGTTTCGCTCATCGGCGGATCCATTGTATTATGACTTATGTAACCATGGTGAGGTACATCGTAAAATTCAATAGAGCCATCTTGGATTCGTTCACGCCGTCCTGTGGTTTGTGGCAAGGTGACCTTCTCTCCCTGTTCCTCTTCCTTTTTGTGGCTGATGGTTTATCTGCTCTAATGAATTCATGGAACGGCGGTTACAGCCGGTCAAGGTTTGTCGCGAGCACCGGGCATCGCCACCTTCTATTTGCCAACAACAGTCTTCTATTTTTTAAGGCACAAGAGGATCAAGCGAACCATGTGAAGCGCGTTCTAGAGGTATATGCCGATGCAACTGGCCAGCTAGTTATTCCGGCCAAGTGCTCTATATTTTTTGGTGAAAGCTGCTCGGAGGAGGATCAAGAGAGTGTCAAAGCAGTCCTAGGAAGCACACAATCTTCTTTTGAGCCTAAGTACCTAGGCCTGCCACCACCGGAGAGAAGGATGCAAAAAGGCAAGTTCCAAAATATCCAAGGCAAACTCAAGAAACGGCTCATACAGTGGGGTGAAGCACAATTATCTCATGGCGACAAGGAAATCATGATTAAATCCGTTGCACAAACCATCCGTACCTATGTAACGCGAGTTTTTCAAGCTATTGGCATCAGTTTTGCGAGGACTTGATAAAGTTGATTCGGAATCTCTGGTGGGGTGTCGAGAATGTTAAGCGTAAAACCCATTGGCTGGGGTGGGACCGGATAACTCGCCCTAAGTCTCATGGAGGCGTTGGCTTTCACGATATGCGCTTATTCAACCAGGCCTTGCTTGTGAGGCAAGCTTGGTGCCTCCTGGAGTACCTGGCAGTCTCCCTGCGACGCAAGGTATTACCCTAACGGACGTTTTTGAGAATACTAGTTTTGTAGGGAATGCGTCGTCGACCTGGCAAGCAATCCAACATGGGCTTGATCTATTGAAGAATGGGCTCATTTGGCGGATTGGTAACGGGGCGAAAATGTGTATCTGGCGAGAGATGGTTGCCTGGGTACCACTCCATGCAAGTGATCACCAAACAAAGACGGTGTAGGTGGCATTGGGTCCCTGAGCTCCTGATCCCCAAGGCGACTGGAACATGCAACGCCTGCAAGGCCATTTTCTTCCACTGGACATTAAATCTATCCTGAAGATCCAGCCATCGCCACGCATGGAGGACTTCCTTGCACGGGCAGATGAGAAATCTGATATGTTTACTGTTCGCAGTGCCTATAGGCGAGCTCAGGAAGAGCATCTCTGTGAGATTACAAGGGGCGCGTCGAGCACAACCCCCGATGGCAATAGGAAGATTTGGACTCAGGTGTGGGGTTGCCTGGTACCTTAGAAGGGAAAAAAATATTCGTGTGAAAACTAGCCACTAATTCCCTTGCTACTTGGTCCAATAAAAAGTAAGAGACATATTGAACTAATGGACACATTTATTGTGTGTGGTGTGGAACGAGAGGACTCCTTCCATAGGTTACGCAGGTGCCCAAATGCCCGAGCCCTTTGTGATGCGATGAAGGAAGTGTGGCAGCTCCCGGACGTGACCGAGTTGAAGAACACGGATTCGGAATGGATCTTTGAGGTGATAGCGAGAATGCCGGAATTGGAGCGCATGATGCTATTCATGACTCTTTGACGTATTGGCACGTGCGAAACGAGCTAACGCATGATAAGCCGGCGCCATCGGTGAAGAGATCGCTCATGAGTTCGTTGTCCCAGTCCCAGGACCGCTCACGACATGCAAACTTTTGGTCAACGAAGTGAATCATATGTTTTAGGAAGGGAGGAAAGTTTCCGTTTGGAAGATCAGTCGCTCTCACAACAGTGCTAGTCATATTTTAGCAAACTATGGCCGGACGGTGAGCCGTAAGGTGGTCTGGTTGGGTCCGCACCCTGAGTGTATTCTAGGTCTGATCACAACTGAGTGTGATAACTTCCGTTCTGAGTAATATATTTCTCATTTTCACGAAAAAAGAGAGTAGAAGTAGCAGTAGCACGCGCGACTAAGTAAAGAATATTTACTTTAGCCTCTTTAATTACAAAATACTGCGTTCTTGGGTGGATCCGCCTCTTCCTGACCCGAGTAGCCTCTTCCCGCTGTGATTCCCAAAGGAGAAAAATAGAATAGAGCTACATAAAAGGCAAGAAATATAAATAAAAAATCTCTCACATCGCAGCATATAAGGCTACGCGCACACGCACCCTTCCCACCACCACGGCACGACACCTCACCTCCCGTCGCAATGGCGATTCGCCGGCAGCACCGTCCCTTCCCGCTCGTGCCCCTCCTCATCTCCCTCCTTGCCGCCGCCGCCTATGGCCGCCTCATCTCCGACGGATCGCCCGCCTCCCTGGCCTCCTCCATCCTCATCTCCTCGCCCGTGTCCTCCGCCGTCATCCGCCTCAACTCCTCCTCCTCGTCTCCGGCCGTCGCTGAGACCGAGAAGTGCGAGCAGTCGTACGGCTTCCTTCCCTGCACCACGACCGTGTTCGGCAACCTCTTCCTGGTGCTCACCTACGGGTTCCTGATGTTCAAGGCGGCCACGTTCCTGTCGGCCGGCAGCGAGCTGCTGCTCGAGATCATGGGCCCCGGCCTCATCGGCGGCCTCCTCCTCCCCATCCTCGGGGCGCTCCCCGACGCGCTCCTCGTGCTCGGTACGCTCGCGTCTGCTTCCTTTCTTAAATTCTTTTGTTGTTTGATGGATCGCCAAGTCTTCGGTTACTTACGCACCTGGTTCAAGACTTCACAAAAGCAACTCTTTCTTTTTTTCCGAGAAAACAGCATGAGTTCGGCCGCTTCATTTAGATGATAAAGAAATTATGTAAAAAGGTGATATGTTTTTTTTTAAGGGGAACATGTCCAAAACCCGCAAATGCATCCAAAAAAAAATGATTAACTGTGTGCTCCCGTCCTGTGTGGAAAAAGTCATGCCCTCTCAGAGATGTCTTGTAGAACCAAATCAGCCACCTCTATAAAGGTGAGGCGCACGCCGGTAAAAATTCATCGGTTGTGTTCTTTCCAAACGTTCTAGATTGCACAGAGGAGCCTCCCACTACGGCTTAGTTTGAGGTCCTTTGTTGCCCCGACAAAGATGGCATCTCACCAGTCGGGACACCGAGGGGTATGCTGCAGGCGGGATTGTAGCCGAAAAAGGGTCATTTGAGGCTGCTTGTACACGATTCCAGACGGTGGTGGTGACCGGGCAGTCTTTGCAAAGATGAGTGGCCGTTTCGGGAGCGCAGAAACATAGTTGGCAAGTGGGGTCATGGGGCCATCCTCACGTCGTCAACCTGTCAGCTGTCAGGATTCTGTCATGGAGTACCAACCAAGAGAAAATCCGACACTTGGGTTCAGCACGTGCCTTTCAAATCTTTGCAGGTGGGAATCTTAGGCATGATCCTGAGAACTGCATGGAGTAAGCCACAAAAGCAACTCTTTCTCTCTTGCGAAGAGAATGATTTGCTCTTTACGCAAACACTGAGTTGCTCTTAGAAATAGAAGCGGTAATTGGTAAAAGCCAGCGTCTTAATGAAGAGTAAATGCTTCTCGGAAACAAAAATGAAGAGTAAAATGCAATTTCCCCGCTTATGCTGGTGCTTTCCTGTTCTTGGTTTGTTTCAGATCTTAATCCTCTGATTTGATCCACGATTGGATCGGAGCATAAGCTCAGGACCTGCTTGGGAGAGCTTGAACTTGTGCATTTGCCCGGTTTCCCCTGCTGCTCTCATCTGCTTGCTCTTTATTCAGTGCATGGCTTAAACCTTGGGCATAAGGCGGTCCAATAGTAGCCTACTCCAATAGTATTTGCCTAATTGAGGACCTTTGGCTTGTGACCAACCTTAAGCCCCCCACCGCCGCACATACACACACAAATAAATGGGGCTTGCAAATTATGCTCTGCTTTCTGTGCAATGTGTCAGTTTGTTAGCTTTTACTTAAGTTCCACCAGTGCTTGTGGTCGCTGGCCTTATGACTTTTCCCCATCTCAGTTCTAGTTCTTTTCTTGTTATCCTCTTTGCATAATTGACTTTTCTTTATGGGCTGCACATAGTAGATTAGCTGATGGGTTCGACCTGCTTTGCTATCTATTTTTGTTGTGTTTTCTTTCCTTCTAGTAGTCGGTGTTTTTGTGTAGTACTAACAGTGATTTTTCGAGGATAGATTTTGCAATATTGTAGGGGAAAAAAGGCCGTTTAGACAATTAGTTGGCTGATTAATCGTTGGTGGTGGGTAAATATCGTCACTAGTGTATGCAGAGAGTGTTCTAGCGGTAGGAGAATTGATCGGTCGGTTAATCAGCTAGCATTTTTACAGTTGTTGTTTTATAATATTGTGGGATGGTGTACATCATATGTATCATATATATGATGGTAAACTACATTAATCAAGCTTTATACGGTTATAAATTGTTAAAGTAATGATACAAATTTTTATTAAATATTATTATAAACCTATAATCCCCCTGTTAAATTTTTTTAATCGGACGCATGACAACTAATCGCTTGGCAACACCCATCTGCCTGTGAGTGCATACAGTTTTTCACAACACTGATACTTTATCTTTGTGAGTTTTGAGTTGCAACGCATTTTTGTGACCTTATGAATTTCTTGTTTTTCCTTGAACTGTACATCCTGATGGGATTTTTAGTTTGTAATTTGAATTCAGCTTTGGAGAAATTAGGCTTTCTTGGTTCACTTTCTTCTTTTGGAGATAGGTCATAGGTGCAGACAATATCATCTGAAATTAAAATTAGCATGGAGCACACCATTTTTTTACTATTGGATTCATAATTTATTACCTTAGTCCTGACGTAATATCTTGGTCACCTACATTAATACCTTGGTTACTTGCATGCATCAGGAAGGATCTAAATTCTCCAAAGATCAAAGGCAGGGTTGCCCGGTGAAATCTGTAGTTAACTCTATGTACAAATTAATTTAAAAAATAAGAATATTGATTTTCTATATATTAGTAAAGGTACAAGGACATGAATGCAGATGTTAATAGTGTACAAGCATGCAACATGCTTACTTCTATAACACAACACGGCCACTAAATTTGCTATATTGTTCTCAATGAGATCTGCGTAACTAGTATATTTGATCAATTCACTCTTCAGATTTCAACATCATTAGAACTTAAGCCTCATCGTATTTGTTTTTCTTCTGGTTTCTCAATAAAATGGTGTAATTCCTCCTGTTGCCACCTCAAAGACCAGCTTACTACAATAACTTGTTTGCACATTATTATCATGAAGCTACTTCATTTTACTGCTCTATGAATATTCATCTCTGTGCAGAATGTGCTTCACGCAGACGTTCACATATAATTCTGATCTGCTCGTTCTGTCACACTAACAGTATCTGGTCTCTCCGGGACTAAAGAGACCGCACAAAGTCAGGTCCTTATCGGAATGGGGTTGCTTGCTGGTTCGACCATCTTTCTTCTCACCCTGCTTTGGGGAACTTGCGTTGTTGTTGGCAAGTGCGATGTTGGGCCAAACAGTGTTGCTATTGACTCAACCGACCCTAAGGGCTTCAGCTTGACTGGTAAGTTGTCGTCCTGTATGTGTGATGTTGTTACTGGAGAGTTTCTGATACTTGGTTATTTTGTAAATTCTGAGATAGAATTAGTGAAATATCTAAAAACGGGGAATGCAACAGTTCAGTTGTTGATTACTTTTAGTAATGTTTGATATGATTGCACAATTTTGCAGGCGCTGGCATTTCGACTGATGTGCAAACCAGCTATGCAGCACGGATCATGGCCATATCTGTTCTTCCCTTTGTCATTGCCCAGTTCCCGAGAATGTTGAAGACTCACCATGGGGAGCGCCTAGCTATCTTGCTGGCCCTAATTGCATCGTTCTCACTTGTACTCGCCTACTGCCTGTATCAGGTAAAAATTCAGAGTTTCATTTTCAGCCTACTGAAAATGATGACAAGATTGACAAATCTATGCCACAAGTCAATTTTGACAGTGTTATATTCTAAATTTTGCATCAGGTTTTCCAGCCTTGGATTCAGAGGAGGAAGCTTGCATACGCAAAGCACAAGCATCTGATCTCTGGGATCCTAAAGCATGCCCAAATGCAAGGACTGGGTCGGCTGCTTAATGATGACGGCACACCTAATGAAAACGTCATAAGAAAGTGTGATTGTTAAAACGTCTTATTGGTCCCGATATGCAAATAACACGACATTCATGAGCATGACATGAACCTTGTCTATGCTCACACGCAGGTTGTTCCACAAGATTGACATGGATCAGAACCATAACCTGTCACGATCAGAGCTGCATGCGCTTATTATCGGGATCAACTTTGAGGAGCTTGACTTTGACAAGAATGACGCAGTCGACAAGATCATGGGCGACTTTGACACTTCAAGGAATGACACCGTGGAGGAGGTTGAGTTTATTGAGGGAATGAAGAAATGGCTTAAGGAGGCCAAGCGCAACATGCCGGCTAGCGGTGCCTACTCCAACAAGTTTGTCATTGACTACGACACTGTAAGTTATATCCTTGTGAAGAGAAATGCGCACAACAAACCTTTTCAGATAAGAATAGGATGTAACTTACACTGGGGAAACACAAACGAGTTCAGATAAAAGTGTAACTTGGACACAAAAGAGATAGACTCTTAACGAACTGTCTGGATTCTGCAGAGAACAAGGGAGGAGTACGACCAGTTGGTGGACAGATCCGATGAGGCAGTGGAAAGCGTCAAGAACCCTGGCTGGTGCATCGCCAAAGCCGTGGGATTCCTGCTTCTCGGCGGTGCCATTTGTGCCGCATCTGCAGACCCTCTCGTCGATGCTGTTCACAACTTCTCTAACGCCACACACATCCCGTCCTTCTTTATCTCGTTCATTGCCCTCCCGCTGGCAACCAACTCCAGCGAGGCCGTCTCCGCCATCATCTTCGCCAGCAGGAAGAAGCGAAGGACCTGCTCTCTCACTTTCTCCGAGGTACATCACTGCGAGACACAGTGAAACTCCTCAGCTTCTAAAACAGTCTGTATCTCTGCTCTGGACTTAACAACATTTTTCTGTAAACTTAAGACAACAAATTCGTTTTGCAGGTATACGGCGGTGTGACCATGAACAACACGCTGTGCTTGGCTGTGTTCTTGGCGCTCATTTACTTCAGGAACTTGACATGGGATTTCTCGTCGGAGGTGCTCATCATTCTGCTGGTCTGTGTTATCATGGGCCTCTTCACAAGCTTCCGGACCAATTTCCCGCTTTGGACCTGCTTCGTGGCGTACCTGCTGTACCCTCTATCGCTCGTCGTCGTCTACATCCTTGACTACGTCTTCGGTTGGTCATAAGCTCATGCTTCTGGACTCCTGATTTTGGCGGCCACTCGTGTTTTAGTTTGATCTTACCGTAATCTTCGACTCTGTTGCGATATTAGAGATTGATCTAGAGACAAGAGACAAAGATTTTTACGTAGAAAACCCTTGAGGGAAAAAACCACGGACACATGAAAGTGCAATTTCACTATAATGGGAAAAGTATTACAAGCATGAGACCACATGACGGTCTTTAGGTGCGACTACCGGAGCATATATATAGGGTAATTACAAGAGTCCATAAAGGACAAGACAACGAGTTCTTAGAGGACAAGACAAGAGTTGTAATCGGTTACGCCAGTACCAGCGCGAATCCCCACACCGTACGATGCTACGTCTAGCATGATCCAGTGCCGTGTCCAACACGGTAACTGAATTCGGATCACTTTTCAACAGACTCCTTGTAATTTTTCTGTCTAGACTTTGTTTATGTTTGTGTAGCTACGATGTGCATTGTGTATCTTTGTATCTAAGGTCTGATCGGGGTGTAGCATTTCTGTGTGTTCTCTTCTTCCAATACTGATGTTCAGTTCAGCAAACATTAACATATATTGAAGGAAACTGAGAGCTACATGCTAGAAATGAGCTGAGATTCTCTTAACATATTTATCCTTTTGTTAATCTGTCCTAGACAATTAAAATTCTGCCTACACTTTGCCCTTTCATATAGGCTATCAAGTTATAATGTCACGTTGTCACTGCCTATTATAGGCCCTCTTCTAGAGGGCTTATTGGTAGACTTATGGCCACAGGAAGTCATAAACCCTTTAGAAAGGTTAATTTTTAGACAGCTGTGGGGTTAATCCCCCTGAAAAGCTTAGGTTTAGGTGCTTCCGGAGCTTCTCCTCCTCGGTGTTACAAAATTGTTCTTAGTTTTGAAAAAATTTACAGAAATTTTGCGACCCCGATCCCGCTCCCCTTCTTTCGTCTCTTCCGCACCCTCTCCTCCTCTCCCCCGCAACTCCCCCTGTCTCCAGATCCAGCCACGCCGCCGCCTCCCACCATCCCCGTCGCCTCCCCCCACCCCCCTCACCCTGTCGTGTCCGCACGCCCACGGCCCCGATGCCTCTGCACACCCCCCACGCTGTCGCGTCTGCACGCCCCCCAGCGCCGCCGCCTCCGCACGCTCCCCGTGCCGCCGCCTCCCGTCACTCCGCACTCCCCCCCACCCCGCCGCCTTCGCCCGCTCCCCTCCTCCCGCCCCGTCGCCTCCGCATGGCCCCCGCCCTGCCGCTCTCCCTTCCACGCCGCGAGCCCTCCCGAGCTAGTCGCCACCGCAACCTCGTACACGAGCAAGTCGCTGCCGCCATCCCCTTGCTGCAAGTCCTCAACTCGGTTGCGTTGCCACCCTACCTCCTCACTCGGCCGAAACTCCACCCCCCCTGGAAGAGACCCTCTACAGCCCCAACCTGAGCCTTTGCTGACTTCGTCGTCGGATTCATCGTCGCGGAGTTCTTCATCGCCGACAGCCGCTTTGTCATCCCCGAGCAATCCTCGGCTACCCGACACCATCCTCCCTGAAGGTAGTTCAAGAAATCAGCACAGATATGAAGTATGCACTGAAATTAGCACTCGATTTGAACTGATGTGAAGTATGCACTGATGCTTGTTTGTGTGAAAATTGATGCACTGATGATGTGTAGTGAAGAAGATATGCACTGATGCTTGTTTCTATGTAAAATCGATATGTACAGATGTGTAGTGAAAATTTGATGATGTTCAGAAAACTTTATGTGTATGTTATGTGTGATCCATGAGAGCCTAACTTGCTATTGAACAACATCACAACCTTGGATTATGCCAAATGGGGTGGCAAATGCTGTGCCCGTAGATGATGGGACTTTGGGGCAAATACGTGATGGTATTGCTACAGGCTTGGTAGCGTGAGAGAGAATATCTAGATGACGTGGTGTTACTCATACTTTGTATTTTTTTGTTGGACAAAAAAAGTGTGCTTCTATGTACAATTTACTTATTTTATGTAGCTGAACAATTTTTATCTATATTTTTCTATGTCCATGTCTCATTTATGTGCTAAGCTGCGTAACAAACATATGAAAATAGTGTTATTATCATTCAAACAGCAAACGAATAAGGCAGATGGTATTATAGATTTTCCACAATCCACCTCTATCCATAAGCTCAAATATCAGAAACCGTCTAGAAGGGGACCAAAAACTTCTTAGGCTTCCCCAACCGAAGTTTTCCCACACCGTTAAATTTAAGTCGGTTTATGCACAAGCCAAAACCGGTCTAGAAGGGACCTATATCTACGGACACCTTTGCATTTCTTGGCACGCCCTTCCTCATCCATGACCGAAAAAATTTCGGTGTCAGCACTGGATCTGCACAGAAGAGCCCCCACAGGCTAGCTGTGATGCCCATCCTGCACATGCTCTCCTTTCCTTATTGGAACTGTTGCCGGTTCAACACTACATCATCTACCCATCTGACACTTTTCTGTTGAGTTTCTACTAGATTTGGCACAAGCTTACGTGGACCATACATAAATGCATTTTGCTTCTATCATGCGCACTGCTTTACTTCGCCGGAAATGAACAGAGTGGCTAAGTAAGTAACCATCACTAGAGGTTTATTGGAAGTGAAACCATCTTCTAAAAAGTAGCTCTTGATAGTTGATACATCTGATATTACTAATTAAACACATCCCTCGACCTTTTTCTCACAACTGCCTAGTGTTCATTGCAGATTTGATTCCAATGTTTATCAGAAAGCAACAGAAGGAGTCCAGTGATCATTCAGCCCTTCCATAGCTTCAGCTCCAAGTCTACGCCGCCTTCTGATACGTCGGTCTTACACTCTCTCGGGGCTCTCTCGCAGCGAACCGGACCGACCGGCAGGAAGCTGTAGAATGGCCGGGAAGACGATAATGCTGAGACGCTCCCCTGCTGATCAAATCTCCATCAGTTAGGCCACCACACTTTCACAGCCAGAGGTCACACATTTTACAGGCTTCAGAAGAGATGGTAGAGCATTTTCACTTGCCTGGGATGGCATGGCACTGGCACTGGCACTGGCACTGAAGTCGTTGTACTCCGGGATTTGTATTGATTGCACCACATGAGGCTGCTTGATGAGATGTGCAGGCTGCGAGCTCAAGGTGAGGAAGGCAGCGTCTCTGGCACGGCCGTTCTCCTTGTTGCTCTTGCAGTGAGCGAACTCGGTTGTCCAGTCTGAATAATTTGCGTACGCACTTGCACAGCACAAATGAAGGTGAAGATCAGATTATACTTGAAGAATATTATGATCATATCAGAAAAATGCACCCCAAAGTGATGCTTTTCTTCAGGGAAAATGTGGGTTATTCGTTTGTTTCTTCTGAACTTTTCTCGCTACTGTGTTGTTGGGACAGGGAAACCATGTTGAAAAAAGGCAGAGGAAACCTAGTATAATTGCAACAAATAATTGTAATTTTTGCAATACTGGGATAAAGCACAGGAATGAACATGACATGTTTTCCACCATTTTTCCTGTCTTACCTAAACCAAGTAGCAAGTACTGCACACAAGAACAGTGGCCACTCTGAAGATAATGCAGTGAAATTACTAGTCCAGAAAAATTAAGAGAAAGCAGAGCCAAGAATCAGTGGTCTGCCTTATACCATAATCCTCAATTTTACGTGACACAGAATTTAACACGGATCAATCGAAACAAGTGAATAAGAATAGCAAATCTACCTGAAATAATTCGTTGCTCTGAAGTCGAATCTACTCAGGTCATGACTAACATCGGCCAACCCGGAGTCGCTCGCCGTCCTGACGGCGAAAGGCACCACCGGAGGAGGAAGGGCTTTGCTCGTCGTCCTGAAGGCGGTTGCCGCCGTCATCCCCTCGAACATGAATGGCCAGGACCTATCCACGCCGGCCGTCTCCTACACTAACCAAACCCGCATTTAGCGACCATCACAAGCAGCGCACCATTATCACGCAGCAGCAAAGAGAGACATACCCTGTCCTCCTCGGTCATTGCTGGCGCCGCCGCGCTGCTCCTGCTGCCGCTGCTACTGTACATTTGGTTTGAAGGGGGCTCCGTTGGGTGGCTCAACGACGCCGTCAGAGACAGGCCCGTGCTCACCTGATCATCAGCGGAAGATTTCCATGGGTCTGAGACCTCAAGCACGTACGTACATACTCCGTGCACAGTGGCATGGCATGGAGAGGGCAGGCACGTACCATTGGGAGTGGAGGCTGCGGACACAGGCTTCTCTTGTACGGGTGTTTCGTGGGATCCACTGGGCTCCAGAGCACCGGCGGGAAACCGCAGTGCACGGCGCCGTCCGCGGCCGGCCTCGACAGAGCGCTCAGAGGGTGCGTCGGCGGCGGCGGCAGCGGCGGATGGTGCAGCGTGGGGAGGTGGCAGAGGCCGCCGCCGTCGTTGAGCCCGTGCGACGATGGCGTGGCCGTGGCCGGCACGGTGGGCGCGCCTCCCCCCATCTTCTTCTGCTCCTCGATGCGGAGCTTCTCGAGCTGCGCCACGCCGAGGCCGCGCTGCGGTATCTTCTTCGGCTTGTTCTTCCTCGACGACCGCGCCATGCCGGTGGCCGCGCCGTTGCCGCCGCCGCCACCGTACTTAGCCAGCTGCTGCTGCGTCTGCTGCTGCTGCAGGTGATGATGATTGTTTCTGTGTTCGTGCACCATCTCTTCGCGCCGAATCAATCGAACGTGCGATCGAGGCTCGAGCTCGGTGTGGTTTTTGACGCCGGTGCGCGCCTCACGGAACACGAGAAGAAATCAACAAATGGGCGCCGAGGCGCGTGATTCCTGCCGCCTCCCGCATCACGAACTCATGATCGATCATGAGCGGAAAAGAACACAACACCACAAATGCAACGAAACGATGGACAGGTATGGATTGCGAACGATCAAGGAGATCGATGCGTATGTTGGTGTGGATGGATTAGTTCGCCACAAGGAGGCAGGAAACTGACGCCACGCAGCACGGTCCTTGCAGCCTACCGGATCAAGAACTCGCGGCACCATGTGGGATCGAGGCGCGTGAGGTAGGGTATATATAGGTGCGCGGCAACCCGAGAAGAGTGTGCGAGCGAGTGGTGAGTGGTGCCAGGCCCGGGAGACTCGGGAGCGGGAGATCTAGAGAGAGAGAGTGCGTGCGTGTGTGAGAGAGGGAGATGATGGATCGTATCTTGTTTCTTTTGTTCGGCTAATTTGCCGCCCAAATCCTCGCTCCACTTTGCTCCCTATTCTCTCGAGACTCGAATGACACACACACGCTTGCTTTCTCTCTCTCTCTCTCCTTCTCCAAGGTTGTAGGAGAAAAGGGGCCGCGATACTAGGAGCAACCAGCGCTCTCACTGAGGTGAGAGAGGGTTCTTCAAAGTGGAACGGTTGCAGCCACTTAAGCATGCGAGATTATGGGACTGAATTTTTCCTTACGAAGTGCTAGTTTCATGCAGAAGATGGCTCCTCCGCTTGCCCCTCCCCCTCTCCACTCGTCATCCTAACCCCGTCCTAGGCCCTCCACTGTCTTCTCCATCGGGATGCCATCTTAGGCCATCTCCATTGCAATAGATGCTTAGCTAGACGCCTAAGGAAAAATAATAATACCAATATACATACTTATTTTATGGACAGTTACATAATTTAAAAGAATTTAAGCTTCCGATTCCTCTCTAATAAATGGCTATGCTAACATAAAGACTGATATTGATGTCCATATCGGCATAATGACTATATTTTTTTCTCTAGCATTCACTACTAATGTCCCATTGGAGATGGCCTTAGAGCCTCCCCCTTGTGCCCCGATGACCTATGCATGCCTGTTGGAATAATGAGCACTTTTAGGTTTATTTAATCTAGAATAGATCATGACAATATTGATCAATGAATATTGCATGTACAAACTAAGCATGCAAATGACTACTGAGTAAAAATATCACATATCTATTTCACAAGTGCATGCTAACATAGAAACTATCGACATGAAAAGGATCAAAATGACTATGTAAACGTAATCGTTATTGGAAGAAGATGACGATGTGGTGACAATGATGTAATCGACATCGTGGATGAAAACATCGAAGAGGTCCCGGGTGTTGTAGAGGAAGTCTTAGTTGTCGTAGAGCAAATCCTAGCTAAAACAGGAGGGTCGTGGCTGACACAGAGGAGGTCATGGTTGTCATAGAGTAAAGTCCTAGCTGAAACAGGAGAGATCCTGGCTGATGCAGAGGATGTCCTGGCTGACAAAGAGGAGGTCATGTCTCATGCAGAGGAGGTCCTGGATGTTGTAGCAGAGGTCCTTGATGATGCAAAGGAGGTCCTGGACTAATGAGCAATCGTGTCATGTGTGAAAGTACATCTACGTCTCAAGACTTGTGTTTACTGGTTTTATGATTAATAACAACCGGTTTTGTGGACTAACCATTTTCTTGAGTTTCAAAAATGTGTATGAGTTAGGTTCCCTCCGTGAAGTTGCATCAAGAGGATGAATCTACAAGCCCATAATTGATGATGCATGAAGGACTTTAGATGGATTCGTATAATGAAGACCATCAAATTAAGTGACACATCAATTATTAAGGAGTTGAAGAGGTGAATCATATGTGATCGAGAATAAGCTTGAGCAGTGAAATTCAAGAGATTAGTATGGTGTTCAAGAAGTTCAAAATAAGAACTAGTATTGACTAAGATGAAGTTCAAGATTGACTGCAAGATAGTCAAGATTAGCTCATGAGATGAGCCGTGTATGATCAAGATCTTGAAACATGAAATTCAAGACAAGAATTCAATATGTGGCTTGAAAAGAGCATGATAGAGTTTAAAAGACATACCACTTGTGATCAAGTGGACTTGATAAGCAATTGTGAATTGCGTTTTGTGGACTAACCCATTTTCTATGTGTGAGAAAAGTGAGTGTGCAGGTTAGCTAACACTTGGTGAGATGAAATCAAGATGATGATCTCACAAATCTCAAGTGAAGATTGACATCAAGTGATGATGTTCATCAAATGCAAAGGTCATCACCACAACCTTATGTAGACAAGCGTTAAGAAGTGATAACAACAAGATGATCAAGGCAAGTTCAAATCAAGTGTCTGTGTGGAGATATACTTGAAGCTTTGTGATTCGTCAAGTTTTGATGGACATATAAAGATGGTTTTCAAGAGAAGACTTCTCATATTGGTTTATCGGAGAGCAAATTGCAAGAATTCATCGAGCAAAAGAGATTTGAAAAGATTCTGACTTGGAGCAAGGATAATCGTCTTCATCAAGTTCAAGTAGAGTGCTCAAGGAAAATTTATGCTTAGCTAGGTGTTTCTAGTTTACCTGGTCTCAAGGTGTTGGAGGGAGCTTGGATTATAGAATAGATAACTGTTCTATCAAGAGAGATTGTCGGATAAGTAATTTAAATGAGTTGCGTGTCAAGTGGTCAAACTTTTGTATAAGGTGCATCCTCCTCTTTGTTGATTTTGATTTGAACCTGGTGTGATTCAACCATTCCTTTATTGATCTTTGGTGATTCGATTGCACCGTTGCATCGAGGAGAAGAAATTTCTCAATTCCCCGATTAATCGTTTGACCTTTATGCAGTTTTTCACTATGCTGAAATTTGCAGTCTCAGAACTTGTAAGTTTAAGTGCTGATATCTCCATGTTTGAATCTTAGAACATCCGAGTTTGAGGTCAGAACCTTCGAATTTGGATCTGGACCCTCTGACTTTGGAATCCCAGAACCTTCAAGATTAGAAGTCAAAACCTTCAAGTTTCCTCTCTATCCACACCGATATAACCGGTGGGTTGAATCTCGGAACCTCCGACTTTTGCACAGAAAGTGTATAACGGCTTATTTTTTAGAGTGGGCTATATGGAGTCATCTTGGCCTATTGCCCTTAAGATCATTTCTTGGCTACTCCATGGTGTTCTTCTACTCCCTGGTGTTCTTCTTTACTTAATAACCACTAGGAGATGAGTTGCTTTTGGTGAGGTGTGAAAAGAAGTTGTGCATTGTGTTGCACTTGGTGATTGTATTGGTTGCATCGATTTAAGCTCTTCACGTTGATTATATTTAAGTGGAAGTCTAATAGTCTATTATTATTAGAGACCACTGTCTCCTAGACGATTTCATATACATTGCTTAGGTTACGTTCTTCATGGCCACATAGCATTGCCTCATATAGATAGTCTCCCACCTGACCTCCTCTCCAATGCAAATAGTAATCCTTGTGAGAGTAGGATCAATATAGGACTTCACACCTCTTCAAGTACTAATAAGATTTAAGATATGAGTCACGGTTTTTTCGAGAGAGAAAATCCCATGTATCAAATTGACCCTTGCCGTTGGGTTACTAGCAATCAAATGAGAAAAAACGAAAAACCTAGAAAACTCATAAACAAAGTTGTTTGATCGTGAGATTTGTTTATCACGATCTTGCGAAAACATGTTTTTGGTATGTTTTGGCAGACCATACTTAATTAAGATGTTATTTGGTTTGGATAGGATTCACAGTAAGCCATACCCGAATGTGATATCCCTGTTCCTTTCTATGAGACCAATGTTTTAGATCGAACTTAGCATAACCTGGTTTCGCTAACACCCTATATCCAAACACCAATGGTGAAAGAAAAACGAATTGCACACATTATGCACATAGATCACTGAGGACAGAACCCCTCCAATCTGGTCCTGTGGTGAGCCGGACAAGGTTTCCATTCGAAGAACACAATTATAGAACCCAAATGGTCTAATTACCACATCCGATGAGCGACGCGGGGGCCCACCCGTCACGACGAGTCAAGACAAACGGCAGCTCATCCCGCGGGCCCACCAGAGAGGGCTTTCACAGTTCTCCAACCCCCGCCCGCGCAATCCCTTCTGATTTGGACGCCCTCCCAACACGATCTCGTCCTGATCTCACAGCGCTTTCACCGGTCCCGTTTCGGGCGTCCGGCTCGGATTGGCAACGGGCTCGCCTCCTTTCTGCCCCCTCTTTTAGGTTACTCTCTCTCTCTCTCTCTCTCTCTCTCTCAGGATCATGCAGTGTTCAGTTCAGAGGATCATCCTCGGATTCACCTCATTCACTGCATGAGGCGCATGTGAGCGACCTAACCTTTATCAGGGGATTCTGCAAATTGCAGTGGCTGAGGAGGAGGCCATGTAAAATTGATTGATGTGTGATGATGCTTCTTGGAGCAGCGTACCACGAGACTTGTATGCATGCCATGATATATGCGTCTTGTACTTTGTGTATGATGTGTGTGTGTGTGTGTTGGGTTTTGGCTATGTGAATCTAGTGGGTTTATGTGGTAGTGGTGAAAATCTTTGATAAAGAGGAACAGTATTGACGTGATGGACTAAGATTGTTAAGCTGTAACTTGCAGGTTGGGAGTATTTTGCCATTTCGTGTGTATGGACTGCATGCCGTGTGTAATTTCCCAGTCAAGATTTGTGGAGAGTTTGTACATACCAGGTCCAAGTGTCAAGAATACAAACTAATGGGAGTTTATGCTCCAGAACTAAGCCAACAAGTTCAAATCAAGGACCAAGCATGCATGAGCCTAGGATCGATTAAGTCGTTTTCACGAGAAACATACGGAGTATCAGCCAAAGAATCCTGTCGGATTATTAGCATAAAAGAACTGCTAGCTGTTTCAGCACACCACAGTGGATGCGATGTCGTTATCCATACGTCTCGTGCAAATTACCGAGATTAGCACACCCTACATATACATGGCCAGTGAGGCTAGCTCCAAAGTAGGAACAATCAATAATGGCCGGCCGGATGCAGATCCGTTGCATTGCAGTGTGTTACGAAACGTTGCAACAACACCATGCATGCGTGCGATGATAAACCCAATGGGACCCCAAAATTTATCTACGTGAACCACCCCAACCTGAAATTTTTCTGCAGTACGATGCAAGCAAAACTCAGTGGAGGAAAGAGTAGATCCATCTTTCGGACATGGCATCTCAAATCTCCCACGTCACCGTATATCTAACAGCCATATCTTTCTCGTGTCCGGCCACCTCAGGAGTGACCCCAAAAAAGGAGAGCGAAAATTTCTTCCCAGCTCGATCGATCGCGAGCGTCCATATACGTACCGTGCATTCCGCAGGGCCAAAACTAACCCTCTCCGTGACCGTCAGATCAGGCCGATCGACGCCGACGCCGGTGATATTATTGAAGGGTTTGCAACGAAACCTGGGGCCTAAAAACGTCCTTCTCCGGTGTGGCATGCAAGTGGGGCGATTTAGCCGGTGGATAGAGGGGGTGCGTTGGGTGAGTCATACATAGGACCACTCGAAAAGATGGGCTCAGAGATTGGAGCTTCGAGAAGGATTCACTCAGATCGGATGACTCCATCCGCGACCCACGGCTAGCTACGTACGTACGTACCAGCTCGATCGCGCTCGCACACATGCGTGAATGCGTGGATTCCCAGCGGTTTTTGGGTCACGCGGGGCGCCACCTTTCGCTCGTGTCGAGTGTCACCTTCCCGGCCGGCCCGTCGATCGGCCTACCAAATCATCGATCCGGCCTTCCGCTTTCAACTTACCCGGATCATGGATCTCGCGTCGTTGGCACACAGATCACAGTACCTGCAATTCGTTGTTGCTTCACTTTTACTCGAGAACTCAAGCACATGGACGTGCGCGTATGTATGTATACAGATGCGCTCTGTGCGCGCGTGCGCTCTGCTGCACATACTGTAGACGCAGTTTTTCATGGCTCCCTTGCAATCGCGAAAAAAAAGAAGAGAAACTTGAAAGCAAATTTTGTGAAACTCTTGCAGTGCCGATCGAGTGCCTGATTAATTAACCTCTGTAGTGCACTGAATTCTGTTGTGAATAATTATGTCAGTGGTGTTGTGTTTACATGCTAGCTAGCTCATGGCGCTCTTGTTCCGTGTGGTCCTTTTCCCCTGTAAGGCAACCTGCTTCTTTTAGGTTGGAACGGTGCGAAGCTTGCACCCATCCTGTCACTGCCTGTGCCATATATCATAGGAAGTGATAGAGACCTCGGGTGATGGTCCATTTGTCACTTGTCAGAGTGGAGTGGGAGTCTCGACATTACACGTCCTTACCAACCCCTTGGCCCATGGTGGTTTATATACTTCAGCCTGATTAGGTTAGCTATATGACCATATATATAGTGATTCTTTACCACTAGCTAGTGTATCGATACTCCAGTTGGTGGTTATTACACTGATCTACAAGATGGATTTAATGGAAAAAGTAAAAAGTAATGCCATTACCGATAGAGAGCTCTATAGAGCCATAGCTTACCCTCCATCACTGTTCGATTCTTCACTAGGATTTGTGCTATTGTACATGCTAACAGTTTGCTGGGAGAGATGTGGTATTAATCATGACACTATACACACTAAAAGAATTGTTAGGTGTGTCTAGCTAGTGGAGAAATTATCTTATATAGACGTCTAATTATACAACTAAAAAGATAGACAAATCGGCACATATCAAAGATTTGCATCCAACGGTACTAGAAAGTGAAACTATAGCTCTATAAAACTAAAACTCCTCTCTCCAGTAGATAACATGCATCAAGTGTTTGCTCGTATTTTTCTGTGGAGCGAAAGCTCGTATTTGATTGGTCTTCATGAATGTTTTGGACTTTGGAGTCGACCCCTCATTGTTTTTAAAAATATTTAATAAATATCACGTCTTATCTTACTCTCTGATAAAATATCGGCAAACTGCAAGCCTGAACGGAAGGAACTGCGACAGAATCAGAAGCCCAACAAGGACTCGGGCACAAAATAAAGGAAAGGCATGAGAAAGACTCGCTCCGAGCTTTCAGGCCCAGCCCAGTTTTTTATTTTGAGGCCCACAGCTACTGATCTGTTGGGTTCGAGAATCATCGGGCTGCAAGGAGAGCCGCGGCAACGACCCGTGCGCGAGGTCCGAGCGCCAGCCGCGGCACCTGCGTGCGGCGTGCCTGTATCGGTCGCCGATGCGGAGGACTCATGCCAGGCGGGTCGCGCGCATGCCCGCCTGGCTGTAGCCTGTAGCCGCGCTGTGCCGGGCGGAAGTGCTGCTACCGGTGGCACGGTCGTGGGCAGTGGGCTTGGGAAAAGCCGATGGGGTTGCGGAGTGGGCAGGGCACTGTGGGTCCGCGCCGTTCTTTTTTCCCTTTTTGAAGGCCATCCGCGCCATTCAGAACCGCAGGCGCAGCGTGGCGCGTGCGTACGTAGTGCAGCCGCCCAGTTTTACACGACCAAACACAATTCAAGTATTCAACCGTACGGTGCATGTGCACAACGTGCTGATCAGATAGATTCACATTTCGCGCCAGGCCTCAGTACGTACGCACGGTGCATGTGCGGTGAAACTGCGCGGGGCCTAGCTTTGAGCGGGACCTAACGTTTTGTATCTCGGTACGTACGGTGCATGTGCACAACATGTCCTCTGGTCTCTGGAAAAACTGCAAGTCCGGCACGGCTCGTACGGAGATAAACGCTGCCGGAATCGATCATTCGTGCTCTTGCGTGGTAGGGTACAATCCCGTAGTGCGATATGGATATCTTTTCCTTTCTTTTTGTACGAAACAGAAAGAGCTCGATCGATTACCTCGTTGCATGCAACACACTGATCGATCTTCCGAGCCCTACTGAAATATCTTGCTGGACCCTACGTAGTCGTACCTTGTTCTTATCCTCTCACAGGGACATGTTTCGCACCCAAGTTTCACCTCTTTTCCAACAACAAAAAAACGAGATTGGACCAAATTAATTCCGTGCTTGGTGAGCGAATGTGACCTTCAGATTTCAGAAAAGGTTTCGTATAACATGTGAATTTCTCCCAACATTCCCATTGTACATGCCGTGTGGAGTGATGGAAATCTTCTGAAGATATAGTGTGATGGATTGAGATCGACCAGCTTTGCAGATTGGATGCAAGAGAATCGACGATAGGGGAGCTGGCCTAAGGAAATTCCATCTCTTCGAGGAAGAAGTAATGGAAAAGAGACCAGCTGTCGCTTATCCACACACTGGAAAATAGAGTGTACAAACAAGAAAAGTTACAAGACGGCGAATAGCGAACTGGCAAGTGGAGTCGTCCACTGTGGCAAGCAATGCAAAGGAAATCGATCGCTTTGAAGTTTGTGAGCATGAGCTGCGACCACCACCTCTGGGGAAACAATCCCTCGATTCGACAGCACATTTCGTAGTCTGCTGCAGTACATACCTCAAAGCATATCCTCCACTTCGTTTTTTCAGCGACACGGGAATATCCTACGTTCTTCAGTACTCACATTCTTTTGCTTCAGATTTCAGTGAGAACTTCAATTTTTTCCGTCAGTGTTGGAGACTACAGTTTCCAATTGGTTTGTACATATATTAGCAGTAGTCTTCTCTTCCATGCTCTTGTACAAAAAGAAAGTAGGGCTCATTCCAGTCACCTTGCATCTGAGTATCTATGATGGTTCTAAGCAAATCATACGTGAAACTATAAAGGCTGCTCATTTGTGCTTTCTTGGAGCTTTTTCCTGTGCCAATCTCAGAAAAACAACATAACGACTTTTCATATATGCCATGAAAATTAAGCAGATGCATACGTAACGCAATATGGGCGCAACCCATACGCCATGAAGAGTGTCTACTACTACTCCTACAAGATAGCAACAGTGTCTGGTTCACCTATATTAGATTGAAGATAGGATCTCATCCTACCATAAATCCGTGTAGGCGTAGAGCCCGGTTAAAATTGGGTATTCCAAGATCCTACAAAATCATCTCCATGCATATTCAAGACAAAGAGTAGGAAACTAGCTACTAGCACCACAACAAGATCTATGAACACTACATAATTGTGGCAACAGTATATTTGTATGTTTAGGCCTTGCAATTTTGTATATTAGAGGAGATTAGGAAAATAAGACATCGCACACGTATGCAATTGCTATGACGTTGAATCCCTTCAAGTGTGACATATCACCTCACGGTTTTCGATCTACCGAAGTGGGTACAAAAGAAGATTGACAGGATCTGCAAGGGATTCACTTAGGCGGGTGACCATGGCGAGTTATTCCAACAGCAGTGACTCCCATGTGAAATGGCACACGGTCTGCCGACCAAAAACCTTGGGTGTGCTCGGGGCATCACTGCTCCTTGCTAGGTTCGACTGCACTTTGAGGCTTCGATGGCCTTGGTCCGATGTACCGATAGTTCTAGATCGTGGCTGGGATTCCCCTTTGATGAAATGGATTGAAATTGCTCCGGGCTTCAACGGTGATTAAACATTGGGGACAATAGCAAGACCCTTTTTTGGCATGATAATTTTTGATGGCGTCCAGGCTTTTAAACACAATTTGCCAAAATCATTTCCAAGACTGCAACAAAACATTAGCACCACTGAGCAATTCATTGAACCTGTGGAGCCATGGTCTTGCCTATAGGAGGTCTCACTCGATCCTTCAATGCCAGACTCCCCACGCTTGGAGGTGAATTTCGTCGGGGATTCATGAGGTTGGGACAGCCAATACTATTAAATATAATCCAATGATACTTATAGCAAAAAGATTCTAGAAGGTTCGAGAACTCTCATGAATTCCTAGATATTTGCCATGGGAGATATTAGAGTTAATTCTTCATGGCAAAATGGGAAACTTCTAGAAAACATTAAAGGATTACAAGAGATAGATATTTGAGAAGAAGACTCTAGAAGAAATAAGAGATAAGTATGTAGAGATATTTTTAGAGGAGTACTCTAGAATTAGGGAATATCAAATAAGTTGATATCTTAGAAAAGAATTCTAGAGAAGAGATATTTCTAGTGTAGGGGTTTGGATGTATGCCACTTGGCATCAATCTAACGGACTTGTGTAACTATAAATAGGGGTACCACCCCTCCCCCCTGTAACCTAGTGAGCCACCTTGAATATGAGAGAATACTAGGGAGTGTGGCATGGAGTCTTAGGTAGAGTGGTAGGATAACCACCAAAGAGTATAGTATCCTAATTGTGTTAGTGAACAAAAGAGTTTCTTGTGTAAGTGTGGTCTCTCCGGTAAGCCGCGTACTTCTAGTACTTAGTGCTTGTTGAGTTGTGATTCGACGTGAGCGGCTTGGTCGCTCGAAATCACAAGGTGCTTTAACGTGAGTGGCGCAGCTACCCGGAAGCAAAGCACTAAGTATAGAAGGAAAAACTAGTCGATGTATAGAGTGTGCGTAGGTTCTCACATAGTGTGGGTAGTAAGGGCCACCTCGAGAGAGCCATCCCTAACAAATACCATGCAATTCCAAGGTGTCACACCATCCTTTGGTGCTTCTAATATTTGGAAGGCGGACATAGAGCCGATTTGCCGGTCCTTTAGACTTCTACTCCGTGGCTAGATCCTTATCACAAACACTTAGCTGTATGGGATCTCCCTCGCATCTGCTAGCCCGCCACCGAGCTCCTCACCGCCGCCGCCTTGTCCGGTCGCCGCCTCGGTTGCCGTCGTCCCGCTCACTCCCGTCGCTCGGCCCTGCCCCACTCGTCGTTGCTCCACCGTCAAGCTCGCCACCCATCTCGCTGTCCCGAGCCGCCTTGCCACTGGAGCTTGTCTCCTTTTTCCCCCGAGCTTCTCCGCCACCGGGAGCTACTCGCCGCCGCTTCCTATCGCCGCTCCACCCCGCCTCGGCTGCCGCCTCCCACCCTCGCCGTCGCCGCCCTGTCGAGCACCCCGCCTCCCCGTTGAGCTCACCGCGCCGCGCCGCCTCCTCACCGCACTGCCTAGCGCCACCGCCCAAGCTCCGGTAAGCCCCGCCGCCTGCCTCACCGCTGCTACCCCCGCCGCCCCCAGTGGCGTCATGCCGGCCTCGTCCCAGCGGGACTGAGCCAATGGCTGGCTTCCTGACCGGCCAGTTAGGGTATTAGGGCCATTAATGGCCGTTAGGACTTAATTAGTAAGCTAATTAATGCTATTGATGTTTAATGCAGTAATTAAATGGTATAATCCCTGTTCCGACACCATTAGTACTATTGATGAACCATTAAATGCTAATCAGTGTTAATTAGCACTAAACTGACCAGTTAAGGATGTAACTAATGAATAACAGCGCATTAAATGAGTTCAATAAAGTGTCCGAATGACATGTGGGACCCACCCGACAGAAATTAAAAATAAAAGAATAAAGAAAATAGAAATTTATGAGAAGTGGGCCCCACTTATCATTGACCCAAGTCAACCTTGGTCAAAGTTGACAATGGGGCCCACCTGTCAGCCTCTGGGGTCAAAATTAAATAAGTAATAAAAGTATTTCTATTTAATTTTTATTTTTATTTATTGAGAAAAATACAAAAAGGATTTAAAAATTGATTAAATCTTAGAAAATTCATAGAAATTTTATTTTTAATCAGAAAAATACAAATAATATATAAAAATGTTCAGAAAAATGAGAGCTACTCAAATATGTCATTTTCCTACATGTTTGCATGCTAGAAAAAATCATAAATGGCTAAAAACTCAAATTAAGATTTCCCGATTAGCCGGAAGTCGTCGGATTGCGATATCTCGAGCGTCCGGACTCCGATTAAATCGATTCCACTTGCATTAGTCTTTATTTTGCATTCTCTATGCCATGACATGCATTTCATCCCGTGCGGATGTTCAGCATTTTGATATTTATGTTTATACCCTTGTTTTCGGTGTTTTCGTTCTTCCTCGATAGAGCCAGAAGGTCCCGAAGAGGACACCCTCGATCACGAGCAGAGTTTTGTTGCTGAGCAATGAGGCAAGCAGCCCCTTTAAACATATTGCAGACACCTACTATTTGCAAAGTATTAGTTGTTTTTAAATTCAATATCGCATGCGTTCAAATTCTACTTTTTGCTAAGTATTACCCCTATTCCTGTGCATAAAAACTTATTTTGTCGCTCAATCAACTTCACCACCACCCCAACCTATCTAGAGTAGTATAGTGTGCACTTTTACACTGCTTACTATGTTATTATTTCTTAGACATGTAAAAGTCCTAATTCCTTGGGTGGCGGATGAATCAAGACCATTGGATGGGTTACGTGGTAGGTGGGTATTCACCAGGGGATTAATTAACTTGACTAATTATTATTGGTGTTAGACGAGAGGCCATGACTGGGAGCATGGTAGGTTGTCTCGTCTTCCCACAAGGACCGGTTATCGGTGTCCCTTCGAACCGAGATTTGCGTACTTCTAGACGGGTGGATTATGGGGCCATCCACGACTAAATAATTTACCTAGATTTAGTGTATGAGCTGCATAGTTTGCTATTTCCGTTCACTGGGTGACTGAAAAATGATGTGGTGTGGTGCCTCAATATAGGTGTAAGGGTTACACACGGTTCGAGTCCGGGGATGTATCACCTGCTACAACTTATGGGACCGTGTCATAGTTGCGGCCGGACTGATGTACATGGAACGACTCGTAAGGGTGGCTCATACCTAGGTCGAAAGCATTGTAAAGGTCGTGTTCGATCACCCTCCGCTAACACACCTCGTGAAGTGTGTCATCCCGGTGGCATTAGGAGTCGATCGATACGTGTAGGTAAAGATGTACACTCCTGCAAAGTTTGAACTGTTTGAACAGTCGTGTCCGCGGGTATCGACAGCTTGGTAAGATTTTGCATCGAATTAGACAACTACAACAAACTCTAAAACTTGCCAACTCTAAGGCTGTGGTGTTAGCGATTGCTTCCTCCTAGGGTGGTTGAGAAAGAATCAGGCTATCTAAGGTGTGGTGATCTGCAATAAGGAATGATCGTGAAATGTTCGACTCGTCCCCTTTAAAAAGTATTCTAGTAGTCGATTTTCATCTACTTAGCTAATATCGTTAAAAGTAAACTGGCTTTCCACAAAAGAGTCCACAATTACCCTTTTATTGATACATGTGCATCTATTACTAATTTTTCCTTGTAAGTCTTGCTGAGTACAACTTTTGTACTCACTCTGCAATCGTTGACATTTTTCTTGCAGAGGAAACCATTCCCTCCGAGGGTGATTTCTACGTAGAGATCGACACCAACGACCACTAGTCGCTGGAAATCCCAGGCAGTGATCCTGCCCAGGGTTTGGCAGCTCGTTTTGTTCTGTTGCCACTTTTGGCCTGACCTTCAAGAACTTATAATATCGCATCTTCAGTCGTAGAGTTGCTGTTGTGATACCGGTTTGTTCTCACCTGCCTCATGTGCCCTGCGTGTATGTTGTTGAAGCACATGATGCACGTAGGGTTTCAGAGTCTATATCATAGAGTTGTTAGGTTTAATCACCCCTCTGAAGTGACTCTTCTATTGAGAGCTTGGGAGCCATATCATCCTACTCCAGCCGAGCATTAATTTGCCGGGACGAGTTTGGGATTGATGTTCCGGCTCAGTAAGAAAAGAGTGAGGAGACCATATCACCCTACTTAATCTGCGCATTAGCTTGCCGGAGCAAGTTCGGGGTTGACGTCTCGGGCTATTCGGAGCCATATCACTCCACTCCTCTTAGAATTGATACCCAAGAGTTGAGGTCAGGATTGACGTTTCGACTTAGCGGGTGATTCCACCTAAAACTCTCTGTTATGGATTTTGGGTCCCGACAATAATTTTTTCTCAAATAAATATTTTAGCAATCTATATACACTCAAACCCTAACCCTAATCCCCAATTCCATTTCGCATTTTTTTATTAATTCTATTTCCAATTCTAATCTTGATTGATTAAGGCTGATACATTTTCTCTTCGTAATCTGCTTGGTAAACAGTTAGCAATCCATCAATAATTAAAAACTTATAAAGCACGCACTGTGGTTTTGAACCCACAACCTTAAGGTTAAGCGCCTTACCAATTTACCAACTAAACTAAACAAGCTTCCTACTTAGTATACCAGGCACAACAATTAAGTAGCCAAATTGAGAGTGCATCTAAAAAATAAGCAAAAAGTTGCACACTATGGGGTTTGAACCCACAACCACAAAGTTAATAGCCTCGTTGATCTACCAACTAAACCAAACAAGGTTCCTATCTAATGTACCAGCCAGAATCTTTAAGTATCTAGATTCTTTAAGCAGCAAGCCAAAAAGTCAAAATTAACCCTTTGAATGAACGGTTGGATTTGTTTGGTACTCCTGTAGCTATTTAGGGAGTACTGGGGTACCGGAAAAATTCTCTTATATATGTCATGTGAAATATTTCGAAGGAGTATTATAGGAGGGTGTTTCAAAACAAGGCCCTTATCTCTCTAGAGGTGGCTCTATTAGCTTAGGAAGATATCTGCCAGCATTGTTGGGCATTTCCCCTGCCTAGCTAGAACTGCGGTAATTGCGAATAGGGTTTCTAGCCCTCCGTTGATTGTTTCAAGTCAACTATTCTCGTAAATGTTTTTTTGAATTTGTTTTATCTATCTCTGTGAATAGATAATACTTCAGCAGGTTTTCTCAAAAGAAAGGGTAGTTTTTTTAGGATAATGCAATTAGTGATGAGGCATAGGCTAGGAAACTCGTGCATAGTACGGTGGCCCGATCTTTGACAATGACACTCGTCAGCAACTCGTCTTTCTTGTTTCCTCCACGCAGCCTCCAGCAACAGTCTCTACCCGTGCGCAATTGATACACGTACAGAAATAAGAGATCCGCTTGGATCAGCACCTAGTGTTGATGTGAAGATCAACCATGCCGTTGCTAGTAAGGGCCTGTTTGGTTGGGCTATGGTTGTTGATAAATCTATTGTTGGCTGGTTTTCTGAAAAAGCTACTGTGGTTGTGGGAAAGTGAATATATGGCTTTTGATTGATCCAAACTATCTACAGCATTTTAGAAAATGAGTACAGAAGTTTCAACACATTGCAAAAAGCTGGCAGAAAGTAGCTTTTTCAAACAGTTGAATTTGCACTGCAAAGCCCATAGCTACCGTTGGCAAAAACTGCTGAAAAGCTAGCAATTTGGTTAGGCTGCAGCTTTTTCCATTGAAAAGCTACTGAAAAGCCTAACCAAACACCTCCTAAATTTCCTCGATAAAAATTACAAAAAATAAACATGATATGGTCGCCCTCGACTTGGGTGTTTTCTGAATTTTTTCATTACTCAAGCAAAAACCAATCTTGTCTCTTAATTAATCTTTCCTTCAAAATTAGTCCCAACAGCACTTCTACATGCCCACGAAAATAGGATCCTTTCCAATCGACAAAGTCTTCCATGTATAGGACGCCTCCTTCCATGCAAACCTCTCTATTTTCCGGCGTATACATGGCTAATGTTTTTGACCCCGACTCATGCATGTTCCTGATTTTCTCCACGCGAATTACTTGCCCCTTTGCATGCGGCAATTGTTTGTGCCGCCTTTGATCTGAACCAGAGCTCTTCAATGCAATAGCATGGGTAACAGTAACAGCAAACTAGAGCCTCAACTTCTTGCTCATACACTTTAGTCAAATCGTATAGGTCAAGGAACATAAATTCCCCTGGCCTTTAAACCTTGATCAACAATAATATTAGGGGTAGCCGCAAAGAAGCGTGGTTGTATCAATTAGACATCCACTTTTTTAGATATTGGAAGAGGTAACTCTCCTGACCTGTAAATCTAGAGATGCACAAATCCAATAATTTCTTACAAAGCCGTTACAAGATTATCCAAAAATTTGAATAAAGAGTGACAAGCAACATTATATATCCATTATCAGCGATTTTATGTTGAAAGACTTGCGTTTTACTGCAAGGTTCCAAAAGACACTTGAAAAAAAGGTTCCAAAAGACACAAAATACCAGTGAATTCATACTCTTTCTTGGAAGAAAGGGTGCATGAAGCCTCTCGGCTAACACATAATAGAAATAAGAGAGCGTATACCTTCTCGGTTGATTGAGAAATTATTATTTATAAGTTGACAATTTTAGACATTGATTTATCTAATAAGTAATTTAGTAGTTGCACATTTAAAAACTATATACAAGTTTAGGTTTGCACATTGATAGACCTAAAGTTATATAAACTTTTTATACAACTATAAATTTGATGATATCTCGGTTAACTAAGAAATAACAACCCAATGATGAACCCTAAGCCCAATGATAAAAGACAATCGAAAAAGCCAAATTGTTTCGCATAAGAAGGTTGTATACTTGGACTTCTTTTCGCCTCCATGAACGATCGTGATGATGTATGAGTAGCACGACAACTGGTATTCTGTGACAGGCCAAAACAATAGTTGAAATTCAGTTTCAATACATAAAAGGACACTGTCGGAACTCGGAACTAGCTACGGAGGATACGTACATACGAGACCGTTGCCATAGGATCGAACTGACCATACCGCCTCTAGGTAGCTCAAGTTGCAAAATGCAAACTTTTATGCTCCCAAAAGCCATATATTGCTGCTCAACTAGGCCTTGTCTTGGCCAGATCAACGTACCTAGAGATCCCGAACAAAGCAAAGAGGCATTCAATCACCCTCGCTTTTGTCCAACGGAAGCATGCAGCTCACAGCCACAGCTCGATCGGTCCCAGTTGTCCGCTCACCTCATGCAACGCGTGCCATCCAACCAATCCACGGTTGGAAGCATAGGTGTTCTGCGGCAAGCACAAGCTAAGTATGTTCGTAGTTATTGCGTTTGCACTCGCGTACGTCCTGGCGAATCAAGGAACCAGCCGGAACCGACGGCTCCATTTCGATCGATCACGCACCAAAGATGCAGATACGACCGATCCGTGCAAGCTTTAGAGATGTTCACTCCGTTAGCAGAAAAGAACAATCTATCTCGAACCGGTTCCTACGCTTGCTCGATGTAATTGCGTGCAGCTCCCATCTACCCAGTTGCCACCTTCCCGTCAAAGTAATATGAACTTAATTATGAAGTGTCCAGAGTCCAGAGCACGCGGTAGCGTAGCATCAGCTCGAGATAACCATAAATACACACAGCTTCCTCACGGCGAGCAATACGCAATACGCACAGGCACAGCTGGAGATGCTAAAGCCACGGGCAGCAATACAAACGGAGCCGATGGGTGCCGAGGAATTGAAAGCCATCGGCCGCTTTGCGGAAGACGGAAATATATTAGGGGGTCAGCGAGTCTCGTATGATTCCAGCCGTTTCCATACCACATGACACCAAACACAGCACTCTCAGGTGAAAGGCCAAAGTATTCGTAGAAAATGATCAAATTAATGAAACGTAACCGGCAAAAAAGGTGGTCGGGGTAAGCCGGCACTCGACAGGTTTACAGACGAATACGCACGAAACGAAAGGAGGCGACGCCGGAATTCTCGATCGATTCTGTTCTGCCTCGCAGAGCAAGAAAGGCATCGGGGAGATTTTGTATAGCCGGCCGGGGCCGCGATTTCGGGTGCGAGTGGAAAGGACGCCGAGTTGACTGACATGCGTAAGTCGGCGCGCGGAGACCGAGAACTGAACCGCACAACAGAAACGTTCGTTCGTTCGTTCCCTGCCGCGAGCGAGGCCAGAACGGGACAAGAGAAAAGGAGAGGCTTACGGCAAGGTTTGTTGTGGTACAGTGCTACTAGATTCATTCACTCGATCAATCCACAGCTCAGCTAGTAGTACTAGCACGATTGACGTCATCATATATGCCTGTACGTGTACGTACGAACAAATAAAATCGCCCTGATTAATTAGGCCTCTATATCCTAGGTTACGCCCTAGTTGACCACTATAGCTAGCTATTCTCCAATCTTGTGGTTCACTCTTCCCGAGACGGCGAGCCGGCCACACGACGCTAGCTAGCTAGACAGGTGGCAGCGCCTCTGCCGGCGCCGCTGCCGCCGGGGTCGCGTCGGTGCCGCCCTTCTTGGAGGAGGTGGCGGGGGCCAGGCCGACGGGCGCGCGGCACATGGGGCACGTGGAGTGCGCGTGCAGCCAGGCGTCGACGCACTCGGCGTGGAACAAATGCGCGCACTTGGGCAGCCGCCGCACCTTCTCGCCGGCCTCCACCTGCCCGAGGCACACTGCGCAGTCCATCGCAGCCGCTGCCGGCAGCTCGTCCCCGGCCGGCACGGCGGCATCGTATGCGAACGTCGGGAGCGCGGCGATCGCGTCGGCGCTCATTCCGCGGTCGGCCGCCGCCGGCGCGCCGGCCTCCTCATCCGCCCCTACCGCGCCGCCTCGGCGGCGGCTGCTGCTGCGGCGGCTGCAGGTGTACCAGATGGCGAGGTAGAGGAGGAAGGTGAGGATGCCGATGGCGAAGGAGAGCCCCATGAACAGCAGCCGCGCCCGGGTGCTGTACCTGGAGTTGTCCGCGAACAGCCACGAGTTTGGCGCGTTCATCTTATTAACACTTCTCGTCTCCTAGCTCCTCCTCCCACGAAATGGCTTCTCGCCTTCCCGGCCGGCGTCAGAACCAGCAGCCGCAGCAGTTGCTGTGTACTACTGGTGTGGTGCACGCGAAGCTGTGGGCGTCGCGGCAGGAGCAAGCGCGCGTGGCGTTTCTTTTTCTTCAGGTCGCGGCTGCTGGGGCACAGGGGCGCCGAGGCAAGTATATAAAGCAAGCAGCTGGGTGTGTGATCGACCTGAGGCTTCGACGGCACGGCGCGGGGGCGCGCGCAAAGGTGACCGCGCGCTCGGGGCCCGCGGCGTCGGTCTGTTATGTGACCGCGTGACGAGTGACGAGTGACGAGTAGTGACCGCGCGAGATATTTAAGGAACGCGCGACGCCATCGCGGTTGCTGCCTGCTGCCGTTGGCCTACCCGCCTATGTCGACGGGGCCTTTTGATTCGTTTCCTTGTCTGCACGATAAGACAGTGAAAAAAGGACGAAGAGGATTGACAGTGGAAGGGACAACGCACGAACCACTCGATCGATCGACCAGAGGTTACAGTGCTCTCGATTAGATCGTTGATACTTATGTTTGTGATAGCTGTGTAGGTCTAGAAAGTTAATCCGTGTTATTGTCAATAGCTCCCACCTCACTGCAGCACAGCTTGCTTGCAAAAAAAATTCTTCTCTTTTTAAAAAGCAGGAGGACCTGATCCGTGAATTGTCATCATCGATGCCTCATTTGGAGTGTATTCCGGGTACTAAATTACTTCATTGGTTCATTTATTCGGGTACAAGAAAAACGGAGATTTATGCCTGTCAACGTACGTCGCGATGATTGTTCGTTACTTCATTTCGTCTCGATTCCTTGCTTGTTCCGGCCTCTAGCTTGGCTGCGTAATGTGCACTGGTTAGCCTTAACTCGTTTCGTGTCTTCGTCATTATGTTTTGACTTGATCATTTTTGCTAGCTAGCTGGAGCTCATTCAATGGTTTGGATGTTGAAATTGGACACGGCATGCAAGTATGATTTGATTTCCGTATCAACAAGCCATCGTGACAATTAGGTGATCTTTGCAGACAGTTCTGCTATTAATTTAGGACCTGGTGGTCATAAACTAGCTACAGTAATAATTAGGGGCATTATGTATGTCATGATGGGAAAGCTCATTGCATCACTAAGCGGTGGGGCCGGCCGGCTGGAACACACGACCTTGAGGCTTTCAGCACGCAGAATTAGTGAACGGTCAAGGATTGGAGGGCCAAAGGGATGTACTATATGGTATTGTTTCCGATTTGAACTAAAATCTCAATCAAATCCTTCTCACCCAGATAGCCCTAGCTTGGTTAGCAGCACCGTTTTGACATCCTGATTCTAATGCTAGTGAAGCGTCTAAATTCAAATGATCAGGTCGTTGATACTCCACTGGAAAAGAAGAGGGCAGTGATTGACTGATTGGTGCAGCACCTGATGACCGCGCGAGCGGCACCACTGACGACACGTAGCTTCATGTGGCAAACGACTTGGAAGTTACCACCGAAAAGAAGGGAAAGTGCAGACTAGAATAATACTCTCCTATTAGCGGAGTTTACACCGAGGGCGGAGGCGAAGGCGCGCACGCAGACTTGACAGGCCGCGGACGAGCACACTGTGCCAGCTAGCTAGTAGCTCAAATGATGGTGTGGTTTCTACAGGTTCTCATGATAGCTTCATGCTTGTTTCAAGCATGGCATAATGGTGAACAAATCCGTTTCATGCGCTAGCTTATACTCGTGTCCATTTAGGACGTTTGTGTGACAAGTTGGATTGTACATTGCTGCATATATCTAGTACATTCTTAGTTGTAATCCAAGGGTCAGATTGGATGCAACCGTCAAAAACACTACCCCGTCGAAACTTTCAAGTTGTAGGCCCGCGTTTGGAACGAAGGATTTTCACATGAAACAACTAATCTTTTTAGAAAACTGGAAAAGTTCCGCGTCCCGGACAGGAAGTGTTCAATGATTTAGTAGGGTATTCTAACAATATTCTCTCTGCTGGTTCTCAAAGGTTCAGATGCCGCACTAACATTGAGAGGTTTGTGGTTTCTGCCCACCGGACGATCTGTACTAAATTCCTTTTCAGCTACACAGGGCTGGTAGTAAGATATGATATGCTAGTGATTAGTGAAAGCACTCATCCGACAATCTTCTGCAAGCTGGGATGATTTGACATGAAAGGTGTGAATTAAGACTTATGACTCCAAGGATGTTCCTCTGCTTTACTTTTTCTCTGTCAAAATCCTTTCTTGTCATAGAGGACCAATGGATTTTGCGCCTCTCGGCCCGCTGTTTTCAGATCCGCTGTTGGGTTCGTTGGAGGGGTTACTCACATGCAATCTTTGATTCTTGTTGGAGTGTGTTGGTCGACGTATAACGCAAACTACAATTGATAACACCGACTAACTCTATTGTCTCTCCTGTTTCAGGACTTTTGGCTAAAAGCAGTTTCGAAAGTGAGTTCCTGTCACTGTCAGGGAAAAGACTGTAGACAACTGGGCCTCTGCTTTATGCATGTTGGGCCTTTTAGTCAGGGCCGAAATCTTGGACCCGTTTACCCTTATTTAGTGCCATGGTACGGCCCAATTAAAGAGTTAACCGTTTCGTGTTCACCAGCTCTGATTAAAATCCGCTGATGTACACTATTTGCTTGTGTTGCACCTTATGACTCTCTGGTACTCTACTTGGTTAATTCCTGCGTGGAAACGCCGACATGGCGCTGGTACATCAAATTCAGTTCGTTCGAATGAAAACAGCAGAGAGAGAAAACTAACAAGTCGAAACAAAACGAGAGCGACATCCCATCCAAAAAAAGAGTAACATTTAAGAGCTAATAACAGTAGAAGAATACAACATATCTCGCCCTGAGATTTCCCACCCGCTCTCGATCGAACGAACTCATCGCCGTGCGGCCACTCCACCCGAGCTCAAATTGCGAGCACCCACTCCAGTGCATCTGTGACCGTGCCCGCCTCGTCGGTCTCACCGTCACCTGAACGTCGCCCGGCACACGGGGCACGTCGGCCGCAGGCGCAGCCACGCGTCGACGCACGGCGCGTGGAAGGCGTGCCGGCAGCACGGGAGCGCCCGCACCGTCTCCCCTTCCTCGAAAGGGCCCAGGCACACCGCGCAGTACTCCGCCGTGGCGACGGCGGCGTCGTCCCCCGGGCGCGCCACCACGAAGCATGGCAGCCGGGCAATGGTGGCGCCGTCGAGGCCCTTGGCGCGGCCGTGGCTCACGACTTCGTCGCTCGCGACTGCCGCGTGAAGGCAGCTAAGGCTCGCGACGAGGTGGTTCGCGTAGGGCACCACGGCGTACCGGAGGAGGAGGAAGACGGCGAGGGAGAGGGCGGCGAGCTCGAGGGCCCAGCCGTCGTACACGCTGATCAGGAACCGTGCCACATCGACGCCGTCCACGGCGGTCGGCATCGCCGGTACGTCGCTTGCACTGTGCACTCGGGCTCTAGTAATGGGTGCAAGAACGCGCGCTGCTGACACGTTTCGCTCTCGCGCTACGGTGTTTTGCAGCAGAGGAGAGAAAGGTTTGCGACGAAGCACCGAGCTAGCGGGAGACTCTTGGCGCTTGGCCATTGCGAGATGTCATCACCGTGCACGGATTGGGCACGCCGCTGATCCACTTGGCTCGCCTGGCTGAGCTACGATGCAGCGGCTTTGGACTCTGCTTTATTAGTTTCTTGGTGACAAACGGTAATCATGACGTCTGTTGCAGCGTGCAAATGGGTGCGTGGTGGCCGGTGGGGTGGCGGTCCATGGAACGGGGATCTGGATAAATAGGCGGGCGCTCTGCCGCTATCAGGCAACGGCCGAGTTATGGTACAGACTGGAATAACGGAACAGTGTCCGGTACTTATGGTTCAGTACAACAACTGCACAAGTGGTACGTGGCTTGCGGGCGTGGAAAGGCACCGCCGAGGTTCGACCACGGGTGGAATGCCGGAGTTTTTTTATAGATATTTATTGTTTTTAAATTGATTAAATTATATATTACTAAGTTTACAGTTACACAAAAAAGCTTGTGCAATTTTGGGTTTAAAAATGTGTAATTGTTCACTTGCACATCTTTAAACTTAAAATTACACATAATTTTTAAAATATACAACTAGTTAATTAATCGTTATAAAGAATCAACATTTCATATTGTCGACTTAGAAAAAACAATTTCTCGGTCGACTTAGAAATAGACGCTCCCAACATTTATTGTAGTACTACATGGGAGGTTGTTTTTTGGCCTCATGTGTGAATTAGTGCAACCGACGGTTCACGTTATTGACATTTTTTACACAAAATTTAGCAAGTTGAGTGGTGCACGGGCACTGAAGGTTCAAGTATGTAGTCTAGAGGGGGGTTGAATAGACTAGTTTTAAAATTTAATCATAATTATGCAAGATACGATCTAATATCCTAACACCAGAGACGCAAGAATTTGTTATCCAAGTTCGGGTCTTTGGCGAGATCCTACGTCTCTGTTGAGGAAGCTTGATTCAACGATCGAAGTCAGCAATGAATCATGCTCTTTCCTCAAGAGGCTTGTCGATGCAAAACCTCCTTCTCACTTAATAGCTCCTTCACCTTGCAGTAGGTGAGCTCTAGACCTTCACAAATTCTTGAGGTGCTTCACAATCTTCTTGTAGGCTCTCAAGTAACTCCTAACTGTCTAGGAGACACCAATCTCCAAGAGTAACAGGTTGTAATCGCTTCAGCTTGAAGATGAACTCTTGCTTGGGGCTCAACTTGGATCAATCTCTCTCTGAAAGATTTCCTCACAAGGATGGAAGCTTGGCTTGAGAAAATGCGGGATAAAACCCAGTAGAGCAGAGAATTGGAATCACAAAGAGTTACTCATGTAAAGAGGCTTGGGGTTTATATAGCTAATCCTTCAAAAACTAATGCAAAAGCGAACATTCTCGGAACTTTTGAGATGGAACTCAGAGGTTCCGACATTAGTAAGCAATAGCTATTTTGACAGTCTAGAAACGAGTCTCGGAACTTCCGCCACAAAGTCGGATGTTCTGACTTTCAAGGTATAGCAGTAGAAGCGAAAGTTGGAGGATCCGACTTGGAAACCAAACCCTCGGGGATTTTGAGGAGCTTTAAAGATTTCAAAGGATGTGACTATAACAAAAACTCAGAGGTTTCGACCATCTGATCCGGATGTTCCAAGATTTCAATGATAAGTCTAGAATAGAAACTCGGAGGCTCTAGATATTTTTCGGTAACTTTGGCATTGAAAGTAGAAGACTTAGATATTTCCAGAGACGAAACTCAGAGGTTTCGGGAAATTTCAGATGTTCCGACATCCCAAAAAATAGAAAGAAGGGCAACTCAAAGGCTCCAAGTTCCCTAACTCTCCACACAGAGGTGAAACTTAAATGTTCTGACATTTTCAGAAAAAGTATATCTGAAAAGTTTTCAACGGCCACTTTGGATTTGGAAATTGATTTCTAGCTGAGTAATTAGCAAGGCACTATCACCAACTTCCAAATTTCAACCTCCCTTAATAGTACGACTTTTCTTAAACTCAATGTGGTTCCTCGAACCACTAAAAGAATTAAACAATTGTCCTTAATCTTCATTATTTCGAGCTGTCTTTTCTTAGAAAATTTTTAGCGGTCATCAACACCGGTCTTGTCACCATTTTTGGGACTTAGCACCTGATCACGCTTGATGCACACATTAGTCCCTTAATCATTCTATATTAATCGTCAAAATCCACTTAGGGGACCAAGATGCACTTTTAATCTCCTCATTTTTGGTGATTGATGATAGCCTGGTTAGAGCTTCAGTTTTGAGTATAAAGAGTGTTGTTCTAGATCCTATGATATAGAATAAGCTTCCTCTAAAGATGTGCAATTTTTTGAATTTGCGTTTGAATGCAAATGCAGATATTGAGGTTAAGGTGTGAAGAGCTCCCACAATATCAAAGGATCCATGGACGTGCATAGTATACAATATAGCATATGAGGTAAAGAACTATGCACAACAAGGTGATCATGGCATATGGATATTATAATAAATAGCACACAACCATACGAAGTGTAGCAAAAAACATCAATGTCACCAAAGATTAGAGTTTATGAGACGTGCAAGAATCATTGAGTTAAAAACCAAGTTTTATAACTTAAACACACTAGCTACCCATACTCCCAAAAGTGAACTCTAAAGTCTCTCCCCCTTTGGCATCAAGACACCGAAAAAGGGAAAGAACTCTAAGAAACGGAGCTCTAAGCTAATGGACCCTGCCCGGTCGAGGAAGAAGGCAACAAAGGGTCGGTGGTCGGTATAGCTGTCGTAGAGGCAGACAGATTCGGTGTAGCCAAAGGTGCTATCACGATGGCCGAAGGTGGAACAGCTGGAGCAGCTAGAGTAGACCCTCGAGGTGATGAAGTGGCGATGTCGAGAAGTGGAGAGCCATCGCCTCAAGACGAATGGGATGGAATTGGTGAAGAGATTGACGTGTCCACATCCGGTGCAAACTCTGAACCTACCTCGGATAACTCATTGCCGTCAAAGATCCTCTCACGCATATGACGTTGATTGCAGAGGCTCTTCTTCTGATAACTCTTTACTATCTTTAGCTCGGCCTTAAGATAACAATCTCCTTATTTTGCCAGTGAAGAATGTCAAGGATCACCACAATGCCATCTTGGATCTTGGTAAGAGGATTCACAGCTATGGGATTCTCTTCGAACAACTTCTTCAAGTGGACATCATTTTGGGCTTGTTGACGCTTCCACTCATGGACAATCTTGGTGTCACTCTCTTCATCTTCACTATCCTCCTCTTCCTTTGCAGCTCTTCTCCTTTTCTTTGTGACCTTGGCCTCCTCAGCAAACTTCTTCTTCCTCTTGTCTTGATTAGTGGGGGCAACCTTCACTTTGTTCGCCTTGTAAACTTCACCTCATAATAAAGGTCTTTGCCCGTCACCTTGTTTATCAAGGTCTAAATGTACGGTGAGAGAGGCAATGAAAAATTGTGATCCGTGCTAGCAATCTTCATGAATTGGAAGATATTATCTAAGATGTGGAAGCTCTTCCCTTGCACCATATACATGAGGAGGTCTCTCTCATAGCTTTGGGGCAATGGTTTGCCAGAAAATCTTGTTGAAAGTGTTGGCAAATAATGTTAGGTTCTTCGTCTGCCCTAGATGGAAAGCTGTCTCGGACCCATAGAGCGGCTCAAGCTTGTTGATCTCAAGAGCCTTGTCAACATCGTGGATGGAAGGGGTCTCGGGTTCATCACTCTTGAGATTAAAAGTTTTGGTAAACTCATTGAATGTGCAGATGTAGTGTTTGCCATGCGTCATCCAATGGATGACCCTCGATGGTGCTTTCCTCTCGATGAAGAGGGTGGCATAGTATTGCATCACAAGTTCTTCATTCCAATCTTTACGAACACCCATTGTGCCAACTAGGCCTCTCTCTCGACATGCATCAAGCACACTCTGGAAGCAGGCATGCTGACCGAGGTGCTGAAAGTTCAGATATCTCTGTGGGATGACAGCCACCTTCCTGTGGTAGATGACAGACTCGTAGTAGTCCTGCTGCTCAATGGACTAGAAACGGGAGTTTTTAGCATCTTTCTCATGCTCATACGGATTGGTCCTCTAATGGATCTTGCATAGCTGCTTATTGGAGAACTTATTGTAGTCTAGCCTTGCTTGAGGAGATGATGTATTAGGGCAAGAGCAACTCTGAGAACTCCTCCTCAGCATCCTCAGGGTCCACAACCACCCTCGACTTCTAAACGGCTGGGATTTGTTAGTAGGAGGGGGTCGGGGATGAAGTGGATGACCTTGTGAGTTGTTCATCCTCGGAGATGGAGGCAATTGAGGGCTCTTTGTGATTGATTGGGTGAAAGTAGAGTCATCCTCAATTGAGAACCACTAGCGAGAGCAATCATCCTCATCATTGTTGGCCTTATCATATCTTTCTAAAGTGTAGTCCAAATCTCATGAGCATTCTCAAGAGACATGATCGACTCAAACACTACATCGCTCAAATCATTGAATATGACATTAGTAGCTTGAGCAATGAGATGAAAGGTTTTCTCTTCCTCAGAAGATGGATTTTTGGGATCCTTTGGAGGAGGAAAAACATCTACAATTCGCTCTATGTTTGGACCCATGGTCCGAAAATGACTAAGCGTGCGAATTCTTCACAAATGATAATGTGTGCCATCTGATAAGAAAGTGTCTTCGTGCACTAAACCACTAGTTGAGATCCTTAATCCCTAGATGGTTAGCCTAATCAGTGAGAGCACGAGGCTCTGATACTAATTGAAGGACCTCGGGTATCGCCTAGAGGGGGGTGAATATGTGTTTTAAAAATGATTCTGATCTATGCCAAACCTAATGCAGAAATTAACTAATCAATTTTGCACAAGTTCAAAATCTAAACAGTTAGGTTCAACTAAGCACACCAACAAGTCTAAGTCAACATATGCGATCCTAGGATAATAAGCAAGCAAAGAAATTTCTACATAAGATAATTACATAAGCATGGATAACAAGATATAGATAGCAAGAAAGTAAAGGAGACAAAGGACACAAACGATGTTTATTTTCAAAATTCAGATATCCACTGATATCCTATGTCTCGTTGAGGAAGCTTGTTACGATAAACAAGCCGGCTCTGAATCGAGCTCTTCCCTCAAGATCCTTACCTTTATCAAGAACCACTCACTGTGGATAGCTCCCTCCTTTACCCCAAAGATGTTGAGCTTCACAACCACTCACAAGTCCTCGAGTCTGTTCACAATCTTGAAGAGATCACCGAGTTCAACTCCATCAAATCGTCTAGGAGGCGATAGCCTCCAAGAGTAATAAGTTCTCGGACTTCCGCTCAAACAAAAATGACGTGGAGAGCAGAAAGATGCAACAAATGCAATTTGCCAAGTGCAATACAATACATAACACCCTTTCGCACCTCGCCGATAGCAACTCATGCCCTAGAGGCTATTAAATGGAGGAGAACACCAAGAAAGACTCAGCGAATGATTCTAAGGGCAGCAACTCACTCCGCAAGCTGTCCAAGGTGGCTACTTATAGCCCACCCTCAAAAACTAGTCGTTACACACTTTTTGCGCAAAAGTTGGAGGTTTCGAAACCAAACTCGGAGGTTTTGGGATTCAAACCAACAGTTATATCAGCATGGACAGAGAGGAAACTCAGAGCTTCTAACTTCAAACTCGGAGCTTTCGGGATTCAAACTTGGAGTCTCCAAAACCCAGACTTGGAGGTTCTAATATTCAAACTCAGAGAGTTCAGCACCTAATTTGAGTTCAATCTCAGAGGTTCTGATATTACAAATTTTGGCACAAAAAACTGTCTAGAAGGAAAATGGTTTATCTGAACGGAGAAATTTCTTCTCCTCGATACAACGGTGCAACCGAATCATCAAAGACCAACAAAGGAATGGTTAAATCACGTAAGATTAAAACCAAGATCAACAAAGAGGAAGATACAAATTTTGCAAAGATTTGAGCGCTCTGCATGCGACTCGTTCAAGCTACTTATCTAACAACCCTTCTTGATAGAATAGCAATCAATCATATAACCTGATATCCCTCTAACACCTTGAGACCAGTAAAACTAGGGACACCTAGCTAAGCATACCTTTTTCTTGAGCACTCCACTTGAGCTTGATGAAGACAATCATCCTCGCTTCAATTTGGTATGTTTCTTCAATATTCTTTGCTAGTCGGAACATATGTCTTAACATAATGCTCGACTTGAACTTGAATACCTTGATGTCGTCATCTCTTGGTGCTTATCAACATCAAAGATTTTCTTTAAGTTCATCCTCGCATGAAAATCACATCAACCCTTTTGAGTATTACACTTATATGAAGCGCCCTCCAAGGCTTATGACAACACTCAATGCATCTTGATAACCATCAACACTTAATGCCATCTTCATTTGAGCTTTGGTGAGATCATCGTCTTGATATAGCATCATGAAGTGAATCTAACTTCACACTTTTCAACCTCATGGAATGAGATTAGTTCAAAAGCATCATTGACATTACTCACCGAACCACTTGATCACTTGTACTTCATTCTTTAGTCTTTATCACGCTCTCTTGAAGCTATCTTTACATATTCGTCAACACTTGTCTGATGCATTTTCAAAGGTTTTGTAAAGACTTAGTGTCATTATCAAGTATGCTAAGCACAATGATCTCGGAAAAGCCCAAAAATTGTACTCTCACCCTAACATATCCATAGGGCTAGTGGGTTGCTAAAACCCTAGTACAATCATCCAGACCTTGCCTAGCTAGCCAGTGAATCACAGCTAGCGGGTCACTCAATCGAAAGTCACATACACTTCAATATCATACATGTATGGTGTATTGGATGACACGTACAACTTGAATACCACAAGAAAAACTCTACAACGAAGGATTACAAGATAAATAAACACATCACAACACAAGGCATCTAAATATATTACAACCAACACGACTCGAAGGTCGTTCTCATTAAAAGTAAAACTTAGAATAGCAATGGAAATATATATATATATATATATATATATAACACTCGAGATGGCAGCCACTATAATCTCCAAAAGCCACTATAAACCTATAAATGATCGAGAGAGACAAACTATGCAACTAGACATCGGATTCGACATTATCGACATCGTAGAAGTCACCTACACTAGGATCACCTATAATATTTTAGAAATGGAATTCTTATAAGTACTTTCACACTTGTAAGATACACTTTTAAGCTCATCTCAACTAATTTAAGCTTGACATGGAACAAAAATAAATATTACATAAATATTTATCAACAAACTATAGAAACATGGCATGACTATGAGAGATAGGCCAATATCAATATATATTCATCATGACCATTAATTCTTAGATTTAACACATTAATCTCATGTTAGCAACACATTTGAAATCAACCAAGATTTTAATCATTTTCATCACATTAAGTGAACTAGGACTTAATTCAATCATTTGACAAAGTCAACCAAGACTTAACCAATTCTTTCTCAATCGGGATGTGTTCTGAAGCGTCATTAGTTCATAATTGGCCAATTATAACTATCTAGCACCCCCCACGTAACACTTCCACCGAGGGTGATGGGTAAAATTCCACGACACCGGCATCGAGTAGACGATAGGGGTGCTTACGTTCACCTCGCCCATTGATCCATCTGTGGAAGCAAATGCCGGCTCTCACATCTCACATACTAGATCTCATAGTTCATTAGTCAATATTAATGTCATGACCCACTGGTCATGATCCACAACCAAATCCGCTAATGATTTCCATCCATCACAAACATCAATATTCAATTGTATGCAAGCAAGCATAACAATTCCTCCGTAACCATACCATAAATTAAAGGAGAATCTTAGCAAGCTTGCATGCTTGCCTTAATTGTATTGCTCTTGCTCGCACTGACGATCAACTTTGTACAATCGTTGCCAAGTTCTAGCGAAAACAATACTGACATGCTAAAAACGACAAAAAGAAGACAAAAATCAATATCAGGAATATCAAGAGTGATATGATGCATGAAATCATTCTAATATGTAGGAGGTGAAATTATGAAGCTAATACAATTGGTTTCATTCAATTTGATGTCCTAGAATTAAGTTATGAAATTCTTAAGATTTATATGCAGATTTTAGGGTTTAAGGGCATATTAGGAATTCTAAATTTTACATAAAAGTAACAATAAATTCTACAAATTAAAATATAATTTTTTAAAAAAATCATCTCATTTGGAGTTCATATGAATTTTCTATGATTTTTATAAGTTTAAAATATTTTTAGCATTTTCTGTCCTTTTTTCAGTTATATATATATATATATATATATATATATATTTATTACTCAGCCACAGTGGATGACATGTGGGTCCAAAAGTCAGCTTGTGCTTGTTAAATTTGACTGGCCTAAATGGCCTTTGGGTCCACTTGTCATACACAATACAATATCCTTTTCTTATTATTTAAATTGTTGAGTCTATGACAATATGGGTCCACAACTCAATTTTTATTTTCTTTTTCACTTTATTGATCTGGTTACTTAAGTGAGTGGGGTCTAGATGTCATACACATAGAACATTTAAAGTTTTGAGTTAGATTTTTAAGCACCGGGACCCACGTGGCATACATTGAGACTAACTGACTAATAAGGCTCATCAACTAACCTAATTACCGGGCCACGTGTTAGCCCACCGGCAGCTAAACACCGGTGAAGCCGACATCCAGCACAACGGCTAGGACACGGACGACCTCAATCACCGGCAACAAATAGAGATAATTCTTAGTTCTATTACTTTACCTTGATACTAGCCCCTAACCTAGGATGTAGTTTTTTTATCTAGAAATGTTTAGTCTAATTCTAGATAGGTATTACATATTATATAAAATCATATATCAAACAAAGGTTTCAGAAATTGCATAGAGTGGAAACATTAAGATCGTCCTTATGGTATGAATTGTTCTGACCTCTTATGAAACCAAGATCAAACTTAATGTTCTTTATGAATTTGTCTTGCTCAAGGATGAGCAAAGATTTAAGCATGGTGGGGTTGATGAGTCCATTTTCTACTCATAATTTTCTCCATGTTTGATCCTTATTATCACATTTTCACTTTATAAAACACTACTAATTGATGCTAATGACTAATTTATTATCAAATTATGTAATCCTTTCTTTTGGACTTAATGTGTGTAGAATTGCTGCAAAAGGGGTAAAATCATATATATTTGGAAACTACACGTCGAAAGGGGCACCCATGAAGAAACGAGAGCTCAAATAGAGTTACCAGTAAGGTTTCCGACTAGTAGTACAGGCGTGACGATCATACCGGTCTCTAGTGGGACCGTCACATCAAACACAACAACTTTCGTGAAGGTAATCTCTATGAATTCACGATAGATCTTCCGTAAAATCGCCTGCATCGCTTCTAATCTATAAAAGGAGAGGGAGACACCACAAGGGAATTATCTGAGGGAGGGATCCCCTAAAGGCTATTAGATCCAATCTACTATCTGCACTATAGCCTCAAGAGCTCTTCTACAAGTTGCAAGTGAGATCAAGGGAGGAAGAAGAGAAAGATCATCTCCACCACACCATCATCTCTGCCGCGCCATGAAGATCATCTCCACCACGTCATGCGCTTTATCTCAACCACGCCTGAGCTCCATCTCCATTGTTCCTCCATACCTCTCTCTCTTTCTTGTGACCATGTTTTCTTGTAAGATGAATTCCGTGTTTGAGTAATATATTATTTCTTGGCTATTGGTGATTTATCATGTTGTTGATATATGAATTGTTGCTATGAATAGATGTAATTCCGTAGTGTCATTAATAGATGCTAAGGGGTTGCATCGATGAGATGTGTAGGGCGGGTATCGTGGTTATAGCACATATCTAGATAGAACGTCCTTGATTATTTATTCGGGAGAATCACAAATACTCACTTCTTTATGTCATTACCTTGTGCAGAGAGGGGTATAGGTACCTATCTTTGGCTTTGCCCCCATGCTTGTATGCATAGTATTTCATTAACATGTAATGAATCCAATAGCCTAGAAATTATTTATTCCTTGTCATCTAGTCGTTTGTGTTCTTTTAATTTCTATTTTTAGTTTACTTTCACATTGCTTTTTAGTTACTTCACCTTAATAGCTTTGGTAGAAGTTGATATTATAGTAGATTAATTCTAAATTATAGTTTGGGTGCAAGCACAACTATTCGCGTGATAAGTCTAGTTGTGAGGAAGGGAAAACGTTTGTCATTTGCTCCCATGGTTTGATAATCTTAGGTTTAATACTTTGCTTGAAAAGTGCTACGATGATCCGGTGCGCTTGCCGACCATCAAGCTTGAGTTGGAAGCCACAAGATCTTCCTTGTCTTGGATTGCTATCTCATGGGCAATTATTCCTACATGCACCTCGGTGGGAGTCAACTTCATGAAGTCGTCCCTCTCACGGATGAGCATCTACTTGACTACGAAATGGTTGTTGATCTCTGGGAAATCGAGACTTGACCTCGTTCGCAACGTGATTGAGGCGCCTGAATATTTCATTCACACCTTCATTCTTCATCATAGTGAAGTCATCGAGTTTGCTTGTCAAGACATCGAGCTTGGACTCCTTCATGGAAGAAGTTCCCTCATGGATCTCCACGAGAATGTTACATATTGTCTTGGTGTCCTCAAGCGTGCTCACTCGGTTGAACTTGTCCGAGCTCAATATGTTGAAGATGATGTTTGCCGCCTGGGTATTGAGGTGGATGTTCCGGTGGTTACCATTGGTAACCTTGCCTTGATTGAGCACTGCATAACCATCAACAACAGTGCACCCTATGCTTGGGCTAATGGCCATTAAATGCATCTTCACTTTATGCTTCCGACTAGCATAGTTCAAACCATCAGATTATGGATCTCTACCTACATGCAAACCCTTGCTAGAAGACATCCTCGCTCTCTAGACAACAAAACCTAATCAATAAGAGCACGAGGCTCTGGTACCAATTGACGAATCAAGAATGTATTCTAGAGAGGGGTGAATAGATTGGTTTAAAATGTTAGTCCTAATTATGCAAGATATGAAATAATCTCATTACCTTGCTTTTGCATTATATCCAAAAGTGATGTTTGTATATAGTGATCATTTGCTACCAAATGATGCTGAACATGTATTTTCCTTTGGTCATGTGGTTGATGCATCCACTATCAAGCACACAACTCTTTCAGCTAGAGGGGTAGTCCTATAAAAGAAATCAAGCTTGTTTAGGTATACATACCTTCTTGAATCCTTCAGAGTTAGTGATCACCAATTCTAGCACCAACAAACTTGGCTTAAACCTTACCATTCTTGCCCTTCCTAAGCACATGGATGCATCAAAATTACCAACAAGGTTAGGATGACCCTTTTAGATGAATGACCCTCAAAGATGGGAGTTTCACGTGCTTCACGTTTGCTTGCACAACCTTGGACTTGGCATATTGCCAGGGTGTTCATGTCTTACCATTGTCGTTGAATCTTGGAGTGAAGTCCAAAACCTCTTGGTTGAAGTTCTCAACTTGATAGCTCAAAATCTCCTTGGGGTCTTACTATCCTTGTAGTATTTGAGCAACCTTTGTTGGAGTTGGACCTTCAACCTACCATTCTCACTCACAAGTGTTTCCTCACATGGTATTGGGTTAGAAATATTAACGACATCAATATGAGCAATTGTAGAAGAATCCATAGACAATGAAACACATTTAGGACATTGTATCTCTACTTTCTCTTGAAATGAAGTGTATTGCTTGTCAAGGAGAGAGAAATGCTTGCTTTTGAGTATACTATAAGATATTTTAAGAGTCCCGTGATCTTATTTCTTCTTGATAAGCTCAAAACTAAGATTTTCATGAGTACTCCTAAGTTCCTTACGAAACACTTCAAGTCTAAGATGTGAACTCTTTGTTTTTAAGAGTCAAGTTCATGTTCTTCTCTTTTTTCCCTCACAAGCAATGTCTCTTGCTTCTCAAGAGTGGCAATAAGAGCATCACAGCTAGGCATAATTAAATTATCAAGATCCTCATCAAGCAAGTCATCATCTATCATCGTAGTTAGGGATTTGGTGATTTGTGATATATTTGACTCCTTTGTCATAAGACAATGAGGTGTGTTATCATCGTTTGACTGATCAAAGAGGGGCTTAGCGAGTCTTTCCATGTCAATGTCACCGACTCCTTCATTGTCTTTATTAGAGTCAGAATTGGAGCTTGAATTATCAGAATCCCACTGTTGGTCGATATGAGATTGAGCCTTGTAGAGGTAACGAACTTGCCCTTTCCATGACGCTCCTTTTTCTTGTGTCCCTTCTCCTTCTCATCCTGCTTATCCTTTTTGTTAGGTCTATTGGCGACGAGCTGAAACTCGCATGTTTTGACACAAAAATCGGATGTTCTAACATTTCCAGAAAAGATGTGTATGAAGAGTTTTCAAAGTCCTCTTTGAATATGAAAATTGATTCCTAGCCAAGCATTAGCAAGGTACTCTCACCAGCTTTTAGATTTCAACTTCCTTAATAGTATGGCTTTTCCTAAACTCAATGTGATTCCTAGAACCACTAAAAAAACTAAAAAATTATCCTTCATCTTTGTTTTTTCGAGCCACTTTCCCTTCATCAATGTTAGTTTTAATTGATTCCTAGCCAAGCATTAGCAAGGTACTCTCACTAGCTTTCAGATTTTAACTTCCTTAATAGTATAGTTTTTCCTAAACTCAATGTAATTTCTAAAACCACTAAAAGAACTAAAAAATTATCTTTCATCTTTGTTTTTTCGAGCCACTTTCCCTAGAACTTTTTAGAGGTCATCAATGTTGGTTTTATCACTGCTTTTGAAACTTAGCACCTGATCACATTTGATGCACACATTAGTTCATTAATTATTTTTCATTAATCACTAAAACTCACTTAAAGAGTTAAGTCGCAATTTCAGTCACACTAGCACATTCTCCCTAGCCAATTGTTTTTCACCTGTCATAATTTGGGTGGATTATCTAGTTGATGTGTTTTATGTGTGAAAATTTTCGCTGGATTTCCTGGGTGAATCCATGTAGATCACAAAGTGTTTCCATATTGTACTTTTTCACTTGTCTCAAATGTCTGTTGTTTTCTAACGGGTTACTATTTTAAGTTGTCTAAAATAATTATGTGACTTTAGGTCTAGAAATATATCTAATTGCACAATTTTTAAAATTTACAACTATCTAATTAACCATTGGACAAAAAAAGCAATGTCTAAAAATAAATACTCTTTTTTGATTATTTAAACTATTTCTCGATTCGTGCGTGTCATCCTTGTAGAGACTCCAATGCGTTAGGTAGGAACAAACACTCACACTCTTCGCTAGATCCATCTTTAAAAAGACAAAACAAGTTGGCACTGGTAAAAAGATAGACGAGCAAGCATGAAACGTAGTTCTTTCTGGGATGCTTACGCAAGGCTCGGCCCAATTGCAGGCGGCAAGCCTAGTTTCTCGCTCCCCTCTGTCGGAGTATTATTCCGGCAATACTAATTATGGGGCGGTGTGAGCACAGCAAATCAGGATGGCTGCACACGGGAGACAAGATTTAGACAGGTTCGGGCCCTCTCGGAGAGGTAATACCCTACGTCCTGTGTTTGGTGGCTGGTATTGCTGTATCCCGAGTGCCGCAGGCCCTAGAGAATCGATCTCGAAGGGGCCTGAGCTATGAAACAGTGGAGATGATGCTGGATGTAAAGGCGATGCCGATCGGAGGTCCCCTACCGAGCCTTATATAACCGGCCGGAGTAGGGTTACAGAGTCCGGATCGGGTTAACAGATATGTTTCCTATTCGGTTACAACCAATTCCGGGTAGCCGGACTGGTACTAGTCCTTGTCTTGTACTCCACGTCGGTGAGTCGCCCCCGTGTTGTAGTCGGACTCCGAGTAGTCGGCCCGGCCCATCCCGTGGCCGGGAGGCCGGATTCGTCCTCCTTGGTGATACCCGGGTGGCATATCACCATCAGTAGCCCCCGAGTCCTCCGCGGTCTTGCCGCTGCCTGCCTCTTCCCCCGATTAGGTTTTCCGACTGGCCTTGGCTTGCTGGGAGATCGCGAAGGGCTGACTGGACTCCTGTGGAAAAGACAATTAAAGCCAAGTAACATTCACCCGTAAGGCAGGAACGTTAAAGGCAGGTGAGCTATTAACGGGTAATCTCTGGTGGCATCCGGTCCATCCCTGGGGACAGGGACCGGCTGATAACCCAGCGTGGGGCTTGCCATCAATCCCGACTGAGTTCCCGAGTAGCACCCGGCCTTCCCGAGTGGGTCAAAGCCGGCTTGTGTCCCCTGAAGGAATGCCTCTGAAACTCCAAGTCCGAACCAGAGAAAACAGTCACGGCGCATAGGTTCCTGAGTTTCGAAGTCTTATGCCAGGTCATTCCACTGAATCTGGGGATCCCAGATACCAAGGCTTCGAGGCCGGAGCGCCCAATGAGCCTGGGTGAAGAATCCGGCAGCTCCGAGCTGCTCAGCGTCCGACTTGAGGCCCTCGGAAGGCACGCCATTTCTGTCCCTCACTCGGGTGTAATCAGCCGACTGCGTTCCTCGCTGGAGGCCAGCCTCTGATACCCTCTGTAGCCAAAGCGCCCGGCGCCGAGTCTTACTCGGCAGCCAGCTAGTGATTCTCGGAGAAATACGCTTTCGCCACCTGTAGCGGAGACGCATTCCGACGGGTTGAATAGCCTGGAGGGCTAACCGTCGGATCTCCTTTATTAAGCCGCACGAATCATGGCGCCATCAAGTCGTGGGTGCGGGATACCCGCAACGTGGCCTGCCCGAAACGCGCGGCGGAATCCGGAACGGCGCGGACGTGGCCGCGGTGAATCCGGAACGTGCGATCGTGGGGAATCCGAACCGCCCGGTCGCTCCCCTTTATATTCGGCAGCGGCTGCGGGAGGGTCCCACGCTCTCAAACACTTCCGCATTCACCCTGCACTTGCCGCTTCGTCTTCCCCTCGCCCCCAATCGCTCCGCGCGCTCCAAAACCCTAATCCCCGTCCCGGCTCCGTCGGATGCAAGCCCCGGACTGGGAAGCCGATCCTAACGAAGCCGAGGAGGACGCCTTGGTCTGGAAGCTGCTGTCCGGAGAAGAAGGAGAAGGAGCATCCGCCGAACCGATGGCCTCTTGGCAGAAATCGACAACGACGGAGGCGAGACTGGAGACCCTCGTCCGGATGGGGGTCCTGCCGCCCAAAGAACTAGTCGAGTGGCGCGCCGCCTTGGGAGAGGACATTCCCACCCCA
>JAGXJF010003422.1:0-57962 GCA_019208055.1 Stipa capillata
ATTGGTCAGATACATCCCGCTTCATCCAAGGGTCATCGCTTCGTCCTTGTGGCTACGGATTACTTTACTAAATGGACTGAAGCAGTTCCCCTAAGGAATATGACCCATAAGGAAGTAATTAGTTTTGTTCTAGAACATATTATTCATAGGTTCGGCATTCCTCAAACTTTGACGATGGATAAAGGTGCTTCTTTTATGTCTAACCAATTCAATGAGTTTGCCGAGTCCTTTGGAGTTAAATTGCTGAACTCGTCACCCTATTATGCCCAAGCCAATGGACAGGCCGAGTCCAGTAATAAGACATTGATTAAGCTTATAAAGAAGAAAATTGAAGAGCATCCGAGAAGGTGCCATGAAGTACTTTCGGAAGCCCTGTGGGCTCATCGAATATCTAGACATGGAGCAACCCGAGTGACGCCGTACGAGTTGGTGTATGGACAGGAGGCGGTGTTGCCTATCGAAATCAATTTACAAGCTCTCAGAATAGCCAGTCAAAACGACTTGTCGGCTGTAGATTATAATAATTTGATGCTGGACAGAATAGATGAAGTCTCAGAAGAGAGGCTAAAAGCCTTACGAGAAATTGAAAAAGAGAAGTTAAGAGTAGCCAAGGCTTACAACAAGAGAGTAAGGGAGAAATCGTTTCAGATAGGAGACTTGGTATGGAAGACGATTTTACCTGTTGGGACCAGAAGTAATAAATTCGGCAAATGGTCACCGAGTTGGGAAGGTCCATATAGAGTTGTAGAAATTGTTCCTGGAAATTCCTATTTTGTGCAAACTTTACAAGGGGAAGGTTTGTCTAAAGCTCTTAACGGAAAGTATTTGAAGAAGTTTTATCCGAGCTTATGGCAAGAAGCTTGATAGCTGGTTTGGCCGATATGTTATATCGCCCTAAGAAATGACGCAGTATTTTCGGTAAATACCATTATACCGAAAACAGGGGGGCATATGTTTACAGCGTAATTTGGCTTTGAGATTTATCCAGTTGGCCAAATTAGTATTGCAGTCGGGAGTTGAAATAATGGACTAACAAGCTGTGGCTTTAGTGTTAAACTTTTTATACAGGCTTGACTATTACAGCATCTCGAGCAGAATCTCCGGACACCGAGCACCAGCGCGCCCGCATCCCCGAGTACTGGTGTTCCCGAGTACCTGCGACCCCGAGTACTCGCAGCCCGAGTACCCGTGTTTTCGAGTACTCACGTCCTCGAGCACTGAGTGGATCAACTCGGGAACTCGAGTGATGTCCCCGAGTACCAGGACGTCGTCCGGGTCGACTTGGAACCCGAGCAGCCTGTGTCCCCGAGTACTAAAGTACTCACAGAGGTGCCCCGAGATCCGCATATCCCGCTTCGACCCCGAGTACTGGAAACAAGGTGCGGCGCCACTGGATTGATGGGTTGATGCATCAAGTCGACCGCATCCAAGTCTGCTTCTGGTGACAGAACCTCCAACTTGGAGATATCAGAAGACTTCGACTTGGGAAACAGGGAACCACGGAGAGTCACAAAGGGAAGATAATCACGGATTCGGGAAGGCACTCGTATCCAAGAAGGAGTCCTGGTTCAAAGGTGGTTACGGGTTATATGTATGTTAGGATCAGGATCCTTTAAATAAGGAAAGATTGCATATCTGTATTCAGCTAGGATTAGGAGTCCCGGTTTCCTACGGAAAGACCAGCCGCCCTATAAATATGTAAAGGGTGACGGCCGATTGAGATATCCAACAATCGACACAAATCAATCTATTACTTTTACCTTTTATCCTTTTTCTTAGCAGTAGATCTTTGCTGTTTTGCGCTGAAAAACAGTCGTTTCTTCTTCACGAAATAAGAAGATCTTTGTTGTTTTGCTCGAAAAGCAATCGTTCGTTGTACACGAAAGTGCGATAGTTATCATTTGTTGTTTGTCTGAAAAGCAATCGTTTATCGTACACGAAAGTACGGTTGGCGACTCCACTCACCTAGGTGTTCCGCGGATCCAATTTTCGCGCGAACACATTCATTGTTGGCTCAATGCTTGAAGACTACCTTGGCCACTCCAACTTCACTGTTGCTGGCCACTATGTCCTTGGAGTCGTTGTGGTTGCATTTAAAACAGAAGAGGGTGTTTGCGCTGTTACTACTCACAACTTCAAATGGGGTGCTAGCCTTGTTGGCTTCAAGAAGATTGATGTCATCACACCTGCTAATCCTGATGCTAGCCGTTTGTACAAGGCAGAACCCTTCCCTCTAGATAGCGACGAGTAGGGTAAGCACTAAATTATAATATGCGTCTATTTTTTATATGAAATGTTTGGTGTGTCTTGATCAGTAAATTATCAGCACTTTATGTCCTTGAACACTAAATTATCAGTACTTTGTTTCCTTGAACACTAATTTCTGTTTTTTATATGAATCTCATGAACATGCCATCTCTTGTTGACCTTTTTTTAGTCATCATGAGTTGTTCATGTTGCATGTAATCAGATTGTTCTTTTTGATTTACACTTCGTTTAGTGGATGTCTACGAGAATAAATAACGATGACCAAAAAACAACTCCGAACAAAAGCGCACAAGCCCAAAACAACCACCTGTTCTTTTGGGCTGCTAGCCCAAACAAGAAAAAAAACCAAAAAAACCAGAATCGACTGTGCTTTCATCAATTCTCAGTCAATTTGCACAGGATACTAGGTGAAAATTATATCAGCCGTCTGATCTTAATCCAATGGTGCAAAAAATCGACTAACCCCTAAGGGTAAAATCAGGCGATTATGGAGCAGGCGGTCCATTAATTTTTCACAAGACAACGAGGATGGCTGTCCAACTTTATTCACTCTCATGCACACACATACACACAAGTAATTATACATATGGGATCCATGCATGCATATAGCATGCATATTACTCGCGCGCCCGCCCGTACGTACAAGCTCCTCGCTGGCGATGGAGTTCCAGTGCATAGTAGATGGTAGCACGTTTATTTTATGATTTTATTGGAGGCAGGCAGAGCACTGCATGCACACGACGACGATCGACATGCATGACGATGTCTACTGTGCCGACGACCTAATGGTCCCATCGAAAGGAGCCTGGTTGTCGCAGTCGAGGTTTGGTCCGTAGCTGACGCCGAGGATGTCGCAGTAGCGCTTGTAGAACCCTACCCGGCCGTCGTAACCGGCACGGCCGCCGCCGGCGCACTGGAAGCCGTTGCTGAGGATGTTCGTGGTGAGCCCGAAGCCGGGCGCGCGGCCGGCCGCCCGGTCCGCGGCCGTCGGGGTCCACTGCCCGGTGACGACGTCGTGGGGAGACGGCTGCTCCGGCGACCGCGGGGTCATCCAGAGCCATAGCGCGGTCTTGAACGCGACGGTCGGGTCGACCGTCACAAGGTCCGGGCTGTCCAGCAGGTCCGCGCTGATCGCCCGCCCGGCAGGGCCGTAGTTGTAGTTGCTGCAGTTTCAGAATATTCAAAACAAACTTATAATATTATTACCCCATGTATTTGAGTAGTCCAAATGCAAATCTGAAATTGAAAATGTATCACAGCGTGCATACGTCCTCCCTCTCTTTCAAAATATAAGGTATGCCATTTTATATACTTTTTTCCCTCTCTTATCCCTCGTTTATGTATTAACTTCCTAAATTATTGCTAAAAACGTCTTATAATATTCATTCACAGGAATAGCATTGTAGCATTTTCGTTTGTTAGTTGGTGTTCCGAGGACTGGCTTGTTGGATTAATCTTGTAGTTGCATGTTGGGTGTGTTACCGTGAAGGTGCATTTAGTGGCTGGCTGCATGCGGTAGCTGTGACCTGTGAGCATGTATATAGCAGTGACCCAAGTAATTAGTTGTTTGCATGCAGCACATGGTCAGACATATGGTTAATTAGCTAGTGGACCACTTCTAGTGGTACTTACATGGTGGCCGAGTATTGTGGAGGTCATGGCGTTAGTGGCTGATCCAGTTAGTTGTTGTCGATCTTATATATGCATGTACTGGCTGTTTAGCTAGCCAAAATGAGGTGAACAAGAGAACAAAAGAAACGAGGCTAAGCACTTGCGGCCACGCCAAAAGTTCTCGTGTTCGTCTCCCACTTGTGATAGCGTAGCATGTGTCCACGAGTGTCCTGTGCGAGTTCCCAGTTCCAACATGCGTGTTCCAGTCTCGATAGATAGATATATCTTACTAGGTGATTTGCATGGGTCCACGGGCATGGTACTTCTTCCCCGGAACGCATGGCCACTCCGCAGTTGGCACGCAGTAGTCCGACGTCGAGCTGTTCACCTCCTTGTAGCAGTAGCCCCACGAGTACGGACCTGCACGTACGTACGTACGCACGTAAAGAATTAATCGCAACCGTACGTAGGAAGCCAACTAGAAACATGCATGCTATACCAGAGGTCTCGTGGGAAGTGTGCGCCAGGAACGCGGCGACCTCCCGCTTCTGCGCGTCGTCGTCACCGGTCGTTCCAAAGGTGGGGAACGCGTTTGCCGCGGCGACGAAGGCATCGTAAGTGTAGAACCCGTGGGCCGGGCAGGCGGGGTTGTAGCGGTGGGGCAACATCTGGTCGAAGAGGTCCTGGGTGACCACGGTCGCCACACCGGCATCCTTGCCGTACTGCACGGCGCCGAGCGCGGTGCGGTCGCACGGGCCGCTCTGGCATCCGTCGCCGCAGTAGTCGCCGCCTAGGCCACAGTACCCGAACTTGCTGCAGCAGAGGTTGTTGGGGCACGAACTGCCGCCGGCATCCTTTCCGCACTGCACGGCGCCGAGCGCGGAGCGGTCGCACGGGCCGCTCTGGCATCCGTCGCCGCAGTAGTCGCCGCCGAGGCCACAGTACACGAACTTGCTGCAGCAGAGGTTGTTGGGGCACGAACTGCCGCCGGCATCCTTTCCGCACTGCACGGCGCCGAGCACGGAGCGGTAGCACGGGCCGCTCTGGCATCCGTCGCCGCAGTAGTCGCCGCCGAGGCCGCAGTACCCGTACTTGCTGCAGCAGAGGTTGTTGGGGCACGAACTGCCGCCGGCATCCTTTCCGCACTGCACGGCGCCGAGCGCGGTGCGGTAGCACGGGCCGCTCTGGCATCCGTCACCGCAGTAGTCGCCACCGAGGCCGCAGTACCCGAACTTGCTACAGCAGAGGTTGTTGGGGCACGAACTGCCGCCGGCATCCTTGCCGCACTGCACGGCGCCGACCGTGGTCACTGCAGCATAGGCAAGGACCAGCAGCGCGAGTGCCTTCATGGCTAGGTTTGCTGCTCTCGCAGTAGTCATGAGCTTTTTATTTTATCCTTTTATTTTAGTTCGCTGGATGCATATGACAGGAGTGCGAGGCTGTGAGGACCCTTTATATAGGCACACCAGCCGTGTCGTTTCACGTGGAATTACTGTTTCCACGATGACGCGCGGCGTCTGCAAACCGGCAAATATCCACGCGTGACCGTTGAACAGAAGCACCACGAGTCCCGTGGCGAGACGTGCTAGGTCCCCACAGCTCGTCGGGAAAAAAGGCAGAAGTAGCCCCCGCCGAGTGGCAATGGTGGATCTAGCCTCCGGTGGGGGGCAAATTTATTTTTGTCACTGCGACGCTCAAATTCGCGGATCGGGCCTGCGATGGGCCGAATTCGCGCCCTCAGCCCGCGACGGCCTCTCCCAACCCGCGACAGAGTGGGCTGCGGCCCCCATCCACGACGGAGTACGAAACGCCACGGAGACTGGCATTTGCACGGGTGACCCAAACGCCACGGGCTCTGGCGTTCTGTCGCGGGCCACGGCCCCCATCCGCGACGAGTACCAAACGCCACAGATACTGGCGTTTGCACGGCTGACCCAAACGCCACGGGCTCTGGCGTTCGCGCCGCTGTGCCACTTCGCCGGGAACAGAAGCCAATCTCGAAGTCTTCGGTGGCCTAACGCCAGAGGCCGTGGCGTTTGGCAACCCTAGCAAACGCCGGTCACCGTGGCGTTCGGTACTGGGGACCGAACGCCATTGCCCGTGGCGTTAGCTCACCCATTCACACGCCACGGTGGGTGGCGTTAGCCAGCCTCGCCTTTCAGGACCGCGACGAGCGGGCCGTCGCGGCCCAGGGGCGCGGCTCACCCCCGTCGCGGGCTGGGCGCGCGATTTCGGCCCGTCGCGGACCCGATTGGCGAATTTGAGCGTCTAAGGGCCAAAAATGGATTTGCCCCCCGCCGGGGGCTAGATCCGCCATTGCCACTCGGCGGGGGGCTACTTCTGCCTTTTTCCCCAGCTCGTTGGTACGCTGCGCGCGCCACGCGAGCTCCCTCGAGACGTGGGCGGCCGAGACTCTACTTTGCTGCTGGGCTGCTTGCGAGGGAAATCAATTCAATTGTACGACATGGTTCCTTCAAATAAGAAAATTGTACTAGCCAGTGCCGGACGCGGCCGGGACTCTGCTTGGCTGTCAATTCAATTGTACAAAATGATTCCTTCAAATAAGAAAATTGTACTAGCCAGTGCCGGACCTAGCACTAGGGGTGAGAATTTTTTTAATATTATTTTTTCTCATAAATTTTTCAAAAATAAAGTCCCGGTCGGCTGTCCATCTACCGAAATAACGTAATCAGCATACCAATTGCCGAATGTAAGGATGTCGGCAGCTCAGCAGATGAGTTATTCAACTAATTTTGGAGCGAACAGGAAGTCGGCCAGCCAGCTGCCGACTTGCTCCAAGTCGGCTAGCCAGCTGCCGACTAGGGTCCTAGCTGCCCTATTTATCCACCCCCAGATCTCTCTCTGCCTCTCACCCACCGACGAACATAATAGATCAAGTACGTGGATAAAGAAGAAAGGAGAGGGGTTTTGGAGGCGAGGCGGAAGAGGGATTTCGGCAGGGGGCTCAAGTGAGGTAAATATTTGTGAAATTTTGTTTAGTTTCTTGGATGTACTAACCATGGCCATACTGCGAAATGGTAGGAATGGTTTTATCTGGTTCAGACGACATGCCGAAGGAGAAGTTTACTGCCGATGTGCCGAACGGAGTCGAGGTTCCCCTCTGTTGGTGCCAAGATCCGTGCAAACTAATGGTGTCAAGAGAGATGTCGTACACCTTCGGAAGAAGGTTCTTCATGTGCGCTAACTACAATGAAGAGCCAGCGAAGGTTGCCATGCGTGCACAGTGTCGAAGGGTAAAACACGCATTGCACCCAATATTTCTTGGTTCCACTCGCTCGTAACACGATGCAACACAATGCTAACACTCATTTCCTTGCAGTCTCCACCTACTATATGTGACTACATACAGTGGCTGGACAATACCCAATCGAAAGAGGATGAAGAACAACTCATGCGTGATGTATATTTTAGGCGAGATTTTGCTCTGCAACTCATGCACGAGGCGGAGGAGGTGGAGAAGCGAAAGCGTTGGCAGGAGGAGCAACGCAAGGAAAAGATAGAGGCCGAATGTCAAGCTACGGAAGTACGTGAGGCTGAAAGGGCGAGGAAGCGCGAAATCGCATGTCACGCAAAGGAAGAAGGAGAGGAAGCTCACGCTCGTCATATGAAGAAGGAAAAATATCCGAAAGGCCCTGAGTAGATTGTCCTATGTTCTATTATCTTAGTTGTTCTACTATTAGGTTGTTCGGTTCTATGGTTGTATCATGTGAATGTTATCGTACCATCTAGCCCATATGTACTGATAACAATGTATCGTACTCGTAGTCTAGATTTCGATAAAATAAACTAAGTTTTCCATGGAAAAGTAATACATCTAAGATAGATAAAATCCAAAAGGATGCGGTCCTAACTATTCGAAACAACTACTCCTGCTAGTCTCCCTGGGCAGGTCCTCCTGAGCCTCCCTGTCCACGTTCTCGACGCGGCCCCCTCCGCGGCCTCTTGCGGAAGTCGGAATACGTTAACTATCCCGGCAGAACAATCGTACGACGGCCTCTACCGTGCAAGGGCTCATCAGGCTGAGGGCAGTAAGCTGGGTGTCCTGCGTGGGTGGCGGCGGCGAAGACGGGGTAGGATAACCTCCTCCTAATGCGGAACTGTCAGCGGGGTTGAACTGAGTGTTCAGGAAGTATTGAGACGGGTTGTCCGAACCTCCTCCTCTATGTGACATGGGAACAAAACCTGTGCGAGACAATAGGTCATGATCGTGAGTAGAAATGTTGAATCTATTACGGAAGCAGCAAAAGATTACGTACCAGGTGTGGGAATTATGGACGAAATTTGTGTAGGTGTGCGCTGAGAGCTCGACGGCATGTCCCAGGGAAACAACTGCCTGACCTCCTGCTGCGGCGCCTGCCAGGAAGACCCACCGGCCTGTGAAGGACCTGGGGGAGTAGGCTGCATCGCGGACGGCCTTCGAGGGAGGTGTGCTCCACGTCCTCTCTGCGGGTCGACCACATCTGACGCCCGTGTGCATGAAAGAGCGTGGAGCAAACTACGGCACAGCTCCTCTGCACAAGACCACGCAGTAGAGTCCTCTCTTGTCCTCGATCTTGTTAGTTCGGCCGTGATGTGGTCGTGAAGCTCACGTGCCACCTCAGTCTGCACATACATAAGATGTTATTAGAAATGAAAAGAGTGTATAATATATATTTTCAAACACGTAGTAGAATATACCGCATTGGCCATCAAACGTGCACTGTCTAGTGGGTATAAATCTATGGTTTGTGCTGGCTGGATCTCCTCACGCTCCATGCGTATTACAAGGAAAATGCGAGTCATACCAACGTACCACTGGAGGTAAGCCCGATGGGCCTGAAGGTCGAAAGCCCTAGACTCCTCCCAACAGTCCGCCGTAGCCTCCCTCCAAGCCTGAACGTAAGGGTGCAGGAGCTGTGTCCACTCCTGTGCCCTAACACACCCCCCTCTACGAGACCAGCTGCAAAAATATAAATTTTGAATGCTTCAGATATGTAAGTAATTATGTTGATTCCATAATATCAAGGTAAATGGGACATACCCATGCGTAGCACGATCCAGAAGAACTGCATGCGATGGTGGTCCATCCTGGTGTAGGCCGAACTGTCGCATCACACGATTCACAGCGTAGTCTTCAACGAAGATGTCGAAGACCAACTTCTTTCTTGTCATCCAATATGCATCATCCCTAGTTCATAATGAAGAAAGGCCGTGGGAGCACGATAGAGCCTAGCCTCCTCAGTGTAAGGCTCCCACGTGACCTTCTCGTGAGGCAAGAAGTCGAACTGCTCCGTGAACGCGAGGTAGCAGTTTCTCAGCTGTGCAGACGCGAACTGTGGCTGTAGCATGAGAGTACAATAACATAAGTGCCAACAATCAAATGTATATAGCAAAAGTGCGTAGAGTTGTACGCACGAACTTACCCGACGCCGTGTCCACAGCGAACCGAAAGTAGGTCCCCCGAGTGGGTTGTTGTGGTACAACTCAATTCCGTAAAGCTCGTCCTCAGCACTATCTTCATCATCGGCCTCCTCGTCGTCATCTTGCGCAATGCCCGCTAGATCTTCCTGCTCCATAGCCTCCACCAACTATTCGAATTCCTCAGCTTCATCCGCCCGCCCAATAGGACCATGGTTAGGTCTCATTCCTCCTGGAATCACTGCTTCAGAATGATCTCCGGCTCCATACTGTGTTACCCCTTGCGCTGATGCACTTATGTGATCTTTTTCATACGCTCTACAAGGATATCCCGTTGGATCTTTCGCAATAGCTTGCACCAAAGCAACAGGCTCATCCTTACGACCGCTGCAGACCCTAAGCCAAGAACTCCACTCCTTCGTTCTTTCAACGGACATCAGATCCCAGCGCAAGGAACTTAAGGACATTGTAAACACAGCTTGAATGCTGACGCTATACGTGTCCGTATCAAGACCAAAGCTATGGGTGAACCAGTCTTTAGCTTCTCTAATGTTCATCGACTCAGGATTTTGCAGAGGCAATACAGTGTAACTGAATGCACTAATATCAACTCCATACGAGTTTGCCCTCACTTCTCCAGGACCATAGAAAATCTTGAATCTCACTATACCGGACATTCCTGTCATCCGTAACATCATTTCGTAAAATTTACCATTGTATGCTACAAACTAACATCAACTATGTTCAAGATGTACGAGACTTCCACATTTATTATTCAAGCAGTCCACTTCGCCTAGGTTTATTCAAGTGTCTATAATAACAAAACTAGGTTTACAACTATTTCTTAACTACGTAGTCCACTTCTATTGTTTCTGGATGATTTTTCCTAATAACACTATCAACCCCTGTAGTTCTTTATGACTATTTCTAAAATCGTCAGACTACGTGATCATAGTCTAAATTCAGCTTCCGGGATGCCCCTAGTAAATAATTCTAATAGCTTGTGTACCTAACATACTAATAATTTTTCCTAACACTAACTAACAGCTCATATACCTGACATATTAATAAATTTTGTTTAACATTAAGCTAACAATTCGATGCTAAGCTACAAAAGGAAAATTTCTAAAATCATTGTGTTCGAACTAAATACTAAACTAAATGTATAATTTTTTTTAAATTAGGGTTTACTTGAATGATGAAAAAACCGCGACGCTACTTCTATTCTCTTCTTCCTCCTCTTCTCTTCCTCTTCTCTTCCTCTCTTCTTCCTCCTTCTCTTCTTCCTCCTCTTCTCTTCCTCTATTCTTCCTCCTCTTCTCTTCCTCTCTAGGTTTGCCGCCGCGCCTCCGCCGCTGCCACGTGCTGCCGCCTCTGCCGCCGCCCCTCACCAAGCCGCGCCGCCACCGCCCTAGGTCGCTGCCTCGCGTGTGTGAGCAAAGCGGCACCCGAGTGCCCGAGTTGGGCTTCAAAATGCCGACCCGGGCAAGTCGGCCAGCCAACTGCTGACTAGAGGGCAAGCCGGCATTTGGGTTGCTGACTAGGTCGAGTCGGCCGTTCATGGGCCGACGTACTGCATTTCGGTTCATCGCGGCCCGACCCGTCAAGTAATCGGCAAATTGTTGGCCGATTAGAGATTTTCGGCATTTGGGCGGCCGACCGGCCTTATTTTTGAAAAAATTTCATTTCGTGTTGTACTGCTGTAATTTACGGGAAAAAATAATATTTAAAAAAATTCCTAGGGGTAACGGAGTTGACAGCACGAAGCCCAGTTGCCTACAAAACTTACCCCTAACTAAAATCCAACCACAAACAGGTTCTTCTTTCCCAGTTTACACGAGAAAAGAAGCTCCAGGCTCTCATCCATGGCGGCATGGCAGTGGACCAGACCTTAGGGACAGCAGGGTACTAGAGGGGTGTTTGGTTGGGCTTCTAAGAAGCTTTCCATTGTGAAAAGCCTAAGCCCAACCAAACACCCAGCTTTGGGCCGGCTGTTGGCAACAGCATTTTCTGAAGTCGCGTGTTAAACGGGCTGTTGCGGGAAGCTGGGTTCGGCCAGCTTCCCGCAATCTCCCCTACTTTTGGTTTTCGATTTACCCTTACAAATGAAAAAATTTACCTTGTTTTGCCATTCGACAACCTCCACGGGCGATGTTCTCCAGAGCGACTGACGCCTCCACGACGAACTGGAGTCGAATCCCTGTCGTTCCCCGGTGTTCCCCGCTGTCTCCGGCGACCCCGCCGTCCCCGCTGACCTAGGATCCGGCCACGACGGGGCGCGGCGCCACCCGATCCGACCGCTGCGAGCTGCGCGGCTACCGAATCCGACCCAAATCGCCGCCGCCATGGCCGCCTCCGTGACGCTGGAGTCTCTCCCGGCGCCGCTCCTCCGGTCGTTGCGGCTCAAGACGAAGCAGCAGGAGCTCCTCCTCCGTGACTCCACGCTGGCGCTCATCTACGTGGTTGCCTTCGCCGTGCGCCTCTTCTCCGTGCTCCGCTACGAGTCCATGGTACCTGCTTGGCCGTGTCGTCGGGGGAACGCTCTTCTCAGGACTCATGGTCACCGCCGCGCTGCTCCAACGCCTCCTCCGCGTGCTCTCCCTTGCCGTCCACATCCGCGAGGTCTGCGTCCTCACCGTGCCCATCTTCACTGCCAACACCACGCTCGTCCCGGAGGTTCGGTCCCGGAGGTTCTACACCGAACCTCCAGATGCGCCCTCCTTGGCTGCGTGAAGCCCTTCTGCCGTGCACCTGTCGCCGACGGCCGCTAGCATGTCTTTGACTTCTCCTACATGCTCCGCTACGATGAGGCCGGCGGCAGCTTCTTCTCGCCCGGCAAGGCCCACCTCGACGTGGAACTGAGCAAAGGCCATGCGATCGGCGAGGACGAGGCCGTCGGCATCGTCCGTAGGTGGACCTCGGACACGCCGGTGGTCACCGGAGCAGAGAGGTGCGTCGCGTCCGGGATGCGGGTGTTCCGGGAGAAGGAGTGGGAGCTGGGGAACGCCAAGCTCGGGTGGTACAGCGCCTCACCGGCGGGCGTCAAGATGGGAGCACGCTGGTTTCTTTATTTGAGACAATGTGGAATAGTCGTGATGTGCAAGAACAGTAATAGTATGTGCAGGAACTATATATTTGGAAGTAGATAATAGCAAGATTTTCATCATCTCAGAAATTTGGAAGGGGCATTTCAGACATTTCCTCATACAACAGCCACAGCCCAACCAACCACGCACGACTACAGACTCACGTGCCAACAGCCACAGCCGCTTCTCCAAATAGCCAGCCAACAACCGCTTTTCCAACAGCCACAGCCCAACCAAACACGCCCTAGGTATTCTCGCCGACTGGTTAGGTCGGGTGGCCGCCCGACCTCGCCCTCACATGGGTCCGCCCCTAGTACTACACGCGTGCTACTATTTGAATGCTGATTGCCGCTTGAGAGGGGGGCACAGGAGGAGGAAGTGCCGATGAGCTTTGATTTTATTTTATTTTTGACTTTTTAAAGTCTTTACGTTGCTATTTTTACACTTATTGTTTATAACTTTACATTAATATGTACTACTAAAATTATACGTCAAGTCTAATGATATAATATCTATATAGCCAATCTAGATGGTTTTAAAGCCCTGTTGGGTTGGGCTATGTAGCGACCAAATCTTAAGTAAAGATCGTCGTGAATAATTTGGAGTTCTTCTCGAAACATGCATGCATTTAGGGCATTAAGATATGAGTCTGATTAAAAAACCCTAACGTATGATCCGAAAACAATATTAAGTGAAACCCTAAATCTAGCTCCGTTTAAAATTTTACCTTACCAATTCATTATAAACACTAAATATCTCAGAGGGCTATCGTCAAAAGAATTAAATCTCGGGAGCACACCTGACTACCTAACCCAACGACTTGTTCAAGGCCTTTCTTTTGAGACAAGAGTGAACAAGTCAACCGAATGAATCCTCCATTCTCTACTTTTTGCAAGGTTTCAAACTGATAATTGTATTCAGCTTCATTTTTTTTAACCCAGCTCTGAAATAGAAAAACACAATAAACAAAAGAAGGAAAAACCTCACCCCTTTTTCTTTTCTGGCCGCGGGACCCGCTGGCAGTCCCTTTTCTCCCGCTGGTAGCCCTGCTCCTCCACGTGTCCCAGGCCCGCAGCCCTTCTTCCCCATGTAGCACGCTGCAGCCCCCATCTTCTCCACGTAGCAGCTACACTCGGCAGGCCACGTTCTCTTTTCTCCCCAACTCCTTCTTTCCCTGCCCGATTTCTCCAAAGCGCCGCCGCTGGTCCTTCTTCAGCGCGCCACGCCACTGCTCCCCGCGCGCCTCGGAGCTCCACGCCCTCGCCCTCGGCGCCAGACTCCCCGAAGCTGCCCTCCTCCACCGCCGTTCCCTTCCGCTGGCCTACCTCTCTCTCCCCATATCCCGTCGTGCAGCCCGGATCCAAGCCCCAGCTCGCCGCTCCCCTCCCCCGGCCGAGCTTTCCTCGCACACGCTCGCCCAGCCCTGGCCCTCTCCTCTTCGTCGTGCCGCGCCGCCACCACAACCGGGCTGCCCCGCCGTTGGATCTGCCGTGGCTGCCGCTGCCTCCGGCCCCGCCTCCCCCTCCTACTACCTCGATTCCTCAGGGCGCCGCGCCTCCTCTGTCGCTCGCCCCGCCTGAGCTCGCCGCCCCGGCCGCACCACCTCCCCAATCACGTCGCGTCGCCTACCTCCTCCACCGCCCAAAGCTCGCCCCCGCCGGACCACCTCCACGTCTGCACCAGCACTGGTGCCAACCCCGTCGTCGGCGCCCCTGGCATCCGCACATCCGCAGCCTCCCAAAGCCACCTGCCTCGTCCACCCGCCTCTGAGCTTGAGCTCCGCCTCCCGCCGCCGCTGGCCGGCCTTCCCCGATTGGCCACCACCGCGTCGAGCCCGAGGCCCGAACCCCTCAGCAGCCCCGTCGCTGGCAGGCCTCTCCACCTCAGCTCAACATCCCTCCCTGTTTTCACCGGCGCCCTCAGCTCCTTCTCCAAGACGCCCGCGCGCGAGCCCCCGAATCCGAGCTCGGCCTCAGCTCCTCTGCGCCGCCTTCTCCACCTCCGACCAGGAGCGGCTCGGCTTCTACCTCAAACCCCAGAGCTCGTCCCTGAACTCAAGCCGCCGTCTCCATGAGCGTCGCCCCATGTTGCTAGCCTCGGCCACGCCCCTGAGCACCGAGGAGGTAAGCTGCTCCCTAGCTCAACCTTCTTTACCTCTTTCACCCCGATGCTCGCCCATGCTGAGCCAATAATGCTAGGTGTAGATACTTCGATTAATCGCTAATGAAGATACAAGAATGAACTACCCTGACAACCGGACAACTAACCAATGTTAACAAAGTTAATGATTGTTAGCTGTAAGAATTGTACTTCACATTCACAGTAATTGTTGGTTAAGTTGAGTGCCAGAGCAATTGCTATATATACACTCTGGATCGATTTGCGAATCAATGGATACATTGATGAGTCAACTGTACTCAACCTACTTAACCACTTCAAGTAAGCCATGTCAAGACACACAACTAATATTTCTTTTGGCGATGTTGAGCACTAGACACTTGTTTCCACCTAGTTCTAACTTCATACTTAACTGCCCCAATAATCACCTTTGCAGTTAATTGCTATACTCTAGCTAAATGTGTCAACCTGATTATTAAACTGATGCTGCTAGCTAAGTTGCAATTAGAGCTAACTAAGTGATGTCCAACTTGTTTGATATGCAAGGATCCACTAATTAGTAGTTAGTTCATTTAATAAACACCCTAAAAGAAACATGGCTAACGTGTATATGAATGACCATTAGACCCCAACATATGTCATGTATTAAGGCCCAAGTAGTTGGAGCCAATCATCAGTTGTAAAATATGTGTGATGATACTTAATCAACCAGCTAACTGACTCCTTTATTACTTGAGCCTAGTTTGGAGAACAGTAAGTAAACGCTATGACATATACTTGGTAGTGACGATAATATCTGTTGGAGTATTATTCCGGCAATACTAATTATGGGGCGGCGTGAGCACAGCAAATCAGGATGGGTGCACATGGGAGACAGGATTTAGACAGGTTCAGGCCCTCACGGAGAGGTAATACCCTACGTCCTATGTTTGGTGGCTAGTATAGCTTGTATCCCGAGTGCCACAAGCCCTAGAGATTCGATCTCGAGGTTGCTTGGACTTGGAAACAATGGAGGTTGTCTATGACCTAGAGAATACTTGCCGATCGGAGGTTCCCTACCGGGCCTTATATAGGCGACCGGGGTAGGGTTACAAGAGTCCGAATCGGTTAACAGATTGATTTCCTAACTTGTTACAACTGATTCCGGGTATGCCGGACAGGTATTAGTCCTTGTCTTGTACTCCACGTTGATGAGGCGCCCCCGTGTTGGAGTCGGACTCCGAGTAGCCGGCCCGGCCCATCCCGTGGCCAGAGGGCCAGATTCGTCCTCTTTGATGATACCCAGGTGCCATGTCATCATCAGTAGCCTCCGAGTCCTTCACGATCTCACTGCTGCCAGTCTTCACCTCTGGACGAGTTTTCCTGCTGACTTCGGCTTGCTGGGAGATTGCGAAGGGCTAATTGGACTTCTGCAAAAAAGACAATTAGAGCCAAGTAACATTCACCCGTAAGGCAGGAATGTTAAGGCAGGTGAGCTGTTAACAGGTAATCTCTGGTGGCACCCGGCCCACCCTTATGGATAGGGACCGGCTGATAACCCAGCATGGGGCATGCCATGAATCCCGACTGAATTTTCGAGTAGCACCCAGCCTTCCTGAGTGGGTTAAGGCCAGCTAGAGTCCCCTGAAGGAATGCCTCCGAAATTCACGTCAGAACCAGAAAAACAAGCCTTGGCGCATAGGTTCCCGAGTTACGAAGCCTTACACCGGGTCATTCCACTGAATCTGGGGATTCCAGATACCAAAGCCTCCGAAACTTAAATGCTCGGTAGGTCTGGGCGGAGAATCCGGCAGCTCCGAGTTGCTCAGCATCCAACTTGTGGCCTACGGGAGGCACGCCATTACTGCCCCTCATTCGGGTGTACTCAGGCGACTGCGTTCCTGCTTGAGGCCAGCCTCTGATACCCTTCACAACCGGAGCGCCTGGTTCCGATTCTTTCGGCAACCGGCGTGTGATTTGCGGGAAATACGCTTCAGCCGCCGTTTGGTGGAGACGTATTCCATCGGGTTATTTACCCTGGAAGGCCAACCATCGGATCCCCCTTCATTAGCCAGCACGAATCGCGGCGCCGCCAGGTCGTGGGCGCGAAAAGGACGCGACGTGGCGCGCCCGAAACGCGCGTGAGGGAATCTGAAGTGGCGCGCCATGGGGCGCGGCGAATCCGGGCGCGTGCGGACATGGGGAAACCGAACCGTCGACCCGTCCCTTTATATTCTAAAGAGATTGCGGGTTCGGCCCACGCATCCATTCGCCTTCTTCTTCCTCCTGCACCCGAACTCTTCGCCTTCTCTTCCCCCAAATCCGCCCGCACGCGCCGCTCCGCCCAAAATCCTAACCTCCGCTTCAGCCACCTTGGATGCAATCTCCGCATTGGGAAGCCGATCCGACCGAAGCCGAAGAGGACGCCTTGGTTTGGAAGCTGCTAAGCAAAGGGGATTCACCCACCAGCCCAATGGCCCCGTGGATGAAATCATCGGCGATGGATTCCCGGCTGGAGATCCTCGTGCGATTCGGGCTGCTGCTGCCGAGGGAGTTGGTCGAGTGGCGTGCCACCGCAGGGGAGACCATCCCCACTCCGAACACCGGCGAGCTGGTCATCCACGGATCTTTCTTTGAGCGTGGGTTTTCAGTGCCAGCCCACCCATTCCTGCGGGGCGCTGCTCTACTATTACGGATTGGAGCTCCACAATCTCAACCCCAACAGCATGCTCCACGTCGCGTGCTTCATCACCCTCTGCGAGTGCTACCTCGGCATTTGGCCCCACTTCGCCCTATGGAAGCACCTCTTCATGGTGAAGCCGCAGCCGAGCAGGGACAACCCGGCCATAGTGGGCGGCGCCGGGTTCCAGCTGAGGTTCGGGGCGACGAAGAACTACCCGGCTCCGCTAATGCAGTCGTCGAACAAAGGCTGGCACGCCTATTGGTTCTACTACGCCAACCCCGAGCCGTCGCTGCCAGCCTTCTCGGGCCAACCTCCAGAGGTCAGGCCGAGCTGGTCGGACCTTCCGCTCGACAGGGAGCAGGACAGCGTCTCCGTCCTGATGGCGCAACTCGAGGAGGCGATGAAGGCCGGGGTCACCGGGGCGGTCGTCGCCGTGACCTTCGTCCGGTGGCGGGTGCAGCCCGCCAAGCTACGGGCGCACCCCATGTTCGAGTACACCGGCGAAGGGGACGCGACCCGGGAGTCCGCGGAGGAGCTTACGGAGGGCAAGGTTCAGAGCTGGCTCGAGAGGATCCTAGCCCAGGGGACGAGCCTGGACTTCTCCGGGCGGCCGCCACCCTTCTGTCGGGTGAATCCACCGAGTGACGTAAGTAACTGAGTCCTGCTTATTTGGTTCTTTCCTCATTTCTTCGCCGAGTCTCACTCGGGATCTGCCTTTGTGTTTTGGCAGGTCTTGTTCGGCTTCTGTTCCAACGCTCCCCTCCCGGAGGACGAGATATGGAACCAGCCGTGATATGCCGACGTCCCGAGCGGCGGGCAGCCACCACAGGGGGCAGCCGGGACATCTTCCTCCGGCGCCAGCTCTTCTAAGGGCGCCAGGTCTTCGAAAGGTGCCGGTACTTCCAAGGGGAAGGCCCCGGCGGTCGCGGCCCCCCACCCTCCTGCGCCGAGCGCGCCGGCCCCGGAGGAGGACGAGGATGAGGATGACATCCCCCTCCGTGTGAAGAGGCGGAGGGCGCCGGTGGGCCCTGCTCGGAGGTGACAAGGCAGCTCCGCCGCGGGTCCGACGCCTGCTGCAGCGGGCTCCGCTTCCTCGGGGCAGGGCGGCTCTGCCGCCGGCCCCGACTCGGAGGCTTCGTCTGCCGCGGGGACCGATTCGGTCGGACCGGGTGGCCCTGCTGCTGGGGCTGACCTGGTGGCACCGGCTGTCGTGGGGACCGCTCCGGCAGAGCGGGATGGCTCCGCCGCTGGCGTCGAGCCCGTGGCGCCGGCTGACGCGGGAGCCACTGCGGCGGCTACCGCTCCGAGTGACAGTCCTCGGGCGGCCAGTGATGACGTTCCCCCCAGCCGGGGGGAGAAAAGAGACGCGGACACCGCCTTCGGGGCGCAAGGTGGATCGGGGACCTCGGCGGCCCCGACTGCTGCTGCACCCGGGGGGCGAGCTGCAGGGCCCAAGAGGCGCATTCCCGTTCCCCGATCCGCCAAGTAAGTGTCTCGGCAATTGTCTTTCTGTTTGTGTTCTTCAAAGGCTGACGAGCTCAAACTCCTCAGGACGTGGAGGGCGGGGGACATCCCGAAGGCTCCCGTGAGCGCCCCAGCCCCCGGCCAAGGCGGGTATCCCCCGGCGGCGGACGTCTGGCCTGCGTCGCCCCCGCCTACAACCATGTCGTCGTCTCCCTGGCCGTCCCCTGAGCGGCCCAGTGCGCAGCCCGCTTCGGCTGCCGAGCCTCGGGGGGAGAAGCCCCCCACCGAATTGCCAACTCAAGAAGTGCCTGGGGACGCCGGGCGAGCCTTGGTGGCCGTCGGAGGGGCGAGTCCCGGGTCGGGTGGGGCCACCCCACGGGGCCGTGGGAGCGACCGTGGCCCGCCCCCGCCGATGGAGGAGTTCAGCGGTGCTGCTCCTCGCCCGCCGTCCTCCGAGCTGGTGCGCCGGCCACTTCGGGTCCGTGAGTCGGACCCGTGGCAGCCGGGCATGACGATCCGGGAGATCGACGACCTCGCGGAGGAGAAGGAGTGGAACGACGCGACAGAGGTCACGGCTCAGCTTGGCGAGATGCTCCCAACCTTGCTGAAGACTATGAAGCAGGGAGCCAATCTGCTGAACGGGAGGTTGCGCCCGTTGATGCAGGTGAGTCCCCTTTACTTGTGTATCCGTAGAGAGTAGCGCCCGGGCCTCTGCCCGACTAGGGTAGTCGGGTGGAGGACCCTTAGCTATTTGTAATTGTCACTCTGGGTGCACGAACAGTGCACCCAGAGGGTGTAGCCCCCGAGCCTGCGTTCGACTAGGATAGTCGGGCGGAGGGTTTATTTATATTTTTGAGTCTGACTCTGGGCGCACGAACAGTGCACCCAGAGGATGTAGCCCCCGAGCCTCCGCTGGGTCCTTGGGACCGAGTGGAGGGTTTTGACAATCTTCCCGGGTGACTTTATTCTGTTGTCTTCTCTTTTTGCAGAATCTGAATCAGCAGTCGCAACACAAGACTGCTTTTATGCAGGACCGGCTCTCGGTCCTTGACCGACTCGACCTACGGAAGGCCGAGTGGGACAAGATGGCTGCGAGCCGGCAGTCGGCAGAGGATATGGCCCGCAAGCGTGGGGCGGAAGTCACCGCTCTGAAAGCGGGCCTGTCGCAGTAGATCGCCCGCACCAAAGGTGAGGAATCCAAGTGGCGTTTGCCGTCCTTTGCTGCCGTCCATCTTATTCATGTGTTGTCTTTTGTAGCCGCCGAGAAGAAGGCCGTGAAGCTCTAGGAGGACCTCGAAGCGGTGCAGGCCCGCACCCGAGAGCTTGACGCCGCGAAGGACCGGATCCGCCAGCTTGAGGAGATGCTCGCGGCGGAGAAGGTCCGTGCAGATCAGCTCGAGCGGAAGGCAGCCGACTCAGCGGCGGCTGCCGAAACGGCGAAGAGGGGAGCCGCCGACTCGGCGGTGGCTGCCGAAGCGGCGAAGAGGGGAGCCGCCGAGACTGAGACTGGTAAGTTTTCGACCCGGGCTTGGAACGAGTCGGGGCCCGTGAGTCTTCACTGCTCACCGCTTGAGTGTTGTCTTTGCAGCTTTTAAGGCGCGCCTTGAGAAGGCTCGTGGGATGACCGAGTCATTGCTGACTACGGGACGGGTGGCGTGCGGTGCCCTGTGGTTGGAGGAGCCGGCCCCTGACTCTGTGGCGGGAGTCGCGGAGCGCCTGGCGCAAGCGCCTGACCAAGTGAAGAAAATAGAGTTAGACGCCGCGCGGACAGGTGCCTCCATGGTTCTAGCAGTGGCTCGGTCACACTATCCACTACTGGATATGGACGCGATCGGGGAGGGGTACGCTGTCGACGTCCCGGACGAAGAGATTTCGGAGTTGGTGAAGATCGTCGAGGCGACGGCCGACTCCCTCATGGATCGCGCAGGCCTGTAGAAATAACAGTGGTAGTGAACAGCTCGGTGATTTTTGTTGGGACTCGGGAGGCCCGAGTGACTTTTATAAGGACTCGGGAGGCCCGAGTGACTTTCTTTGGCCTGCACTTGGGGATGCCGAGTAACTTGTATATAAACTGCTCAATCAATGACTAAGTTTATTTTATTTATGAAGGGGCTTCGTTCCCGTGCATGTCTGCTCGTTTCGTTTTCGTACTTTGCCAACCCGTCGTAGCCTCCTTTGCGTAGAGATTAGCCGTGGGTGTGTGTCCCGTGTAGCGTAAGGTTGTGGCGTAAACCGGTGATTGGAGTCAAAGAGTTAACGCCGGGCTTTATACATGGTACTAAAAGAGTTCACAAGTGCGGGGGAAGCCACGCGATTGCCGAGTGCCTGCTACGAACGGGCGTAGCGGGCAGTCGGGGGGAAGAATTTATTCTGAATGAAAAAGGTGTCTCTTTATTCATGTGTTCACGTTTATAAAGTACTTAAGCATAGAAACGACGTAGCTGTTCATTGTTCCATGCGTTGGTGAAGACGTTGCCATCGCCATCCTTCAGTCGGTAAGCCCCCGGGCACAGTACCTCGGCGACTATGTACGGACCCTCCCATGGTGGTGAGAGTTTATGCTGCTCCTTGCTGGATTGGACGCGGCGTAGCACCAGGTCGCCGACATTGAATGAGCGGCCACGTACGTGCCGGCTGTGATAGCGCCGTAGGGCCTACTGATACTTAGCCGATCGAAGGAGCGCAACCTCGCAGGCCTCTTCGAGCTGGTCGAGAGCGTCTTGTCTTGCCTCCTCTGACTCAGCCTCATTGAAGGCGCGGATGCGCGGGGACCCGTACTCCAGGTCAGTCGGGAGGATGGCCTCGGCTCTGAAGACCATGAAGAAAGGTGTGTAGCTGGTTGACCGGTTGGGCGTAGTCCGAAGGCTCCAAAGTACTGATGGTAACTCGGCTGCCCACTTGCCTGCGAATTTGTTCAGTCGCTGGAAAATCCGAGGCTTGAGGCCTTGCAATATCAAACCGTTGGACCGCTCGACTTGCCCGTTGGTGCGTGGGTGTGCCACGGCGGCAAAGTCGAGGTTGATGTTGTAATCGTCGCAGAATTGGAGAAAAGCTCGCCCGGTGAACTGGGTGCTATTATCTGTGATAATGCTGTTGGGCATGCCGAAGCAGAAGACAATGTCCCGAAAGAATTCGACGGCCTTTTCAGCAGTTATCGTGGCGACCGGCTTGGCTTCGATCCACTTGGTGAACTTGTCGACCGCGATGAAAAGATGTGTGTAGCCCTCGGGAGCCTTCTTGAGGGGACCAACCATGTCCAGACCCCAGACCATGAAGGCCAGGTGATCGGGATAGTTTGGAGAGCCTGAGCCGGCAAGTGTGTCTGCCGGGCGAAGTGCTGGCATCCCTCGCAGGTACGGACGATGTGTTCTGCATCTGATACGGCAGTCGGCCAGTAGAAACCCTATCGGAAGGCCTTCCCGACTAGTGACTCGGGAGCCGCATGGTATCCACATACCCCCGAGTGGATATCCTGCAGTAGCCGCTTTCCTTGGTCGTGGGGTATGCACCGTTGGATGATCCCGGAGGTGCTTCTCTTGTAGAGTTCGCCATTGACGATGACGAAGGCCTTGGCGCGTCGCACAATGCGGCGTGCCTCGGTTTGGTCCGGCGGGAGGATGTCCCGTAATAGGTGGTCTAGGAAAGGCATTGTCCAGTCAGGGAGTGACGGTCAGGACTTCTGATGAGGGCTGCTGAGTGGCGTCGCTCTCCGAGACTTCTTGTTCTTCGGTCTCGGGTGTTGTGTCTGCCTTGATAGAAGGGGCGTGCAACTCCTGGAGGAAAACTCCAGTCGGGACGGCATCCCGACTGGATCCCAGTTTGGCGAGTGCATCTGCAGCTTCGTTGTCTCAGCGTAAGACATGGGTGATTTCGAGGCCGTCGAACTTGGCTTCGAGCTTGCGCACTTCATGGTAGTAGGCTTCCATGGAGGGGTCTCTACACGACCAGTCCTTCATGACCTGCCGTACTACCAGTTCCGAGTCTCCGCGCACGAGGAGGCGACGGATCCCAAGTGAAACGGCAAGGCGAAGACCGTGGAGCAAAGCTTCGTACTCAGCAACGTTGTTCGATGCCGGGAAGTGGATCTGTAACACGTACTTGAGGCGCTCGCCCTTGGGAGATATAAGCACAACATCAGCCCCCGCGCCCTGAAGCATCAGAGAGCCATCGAAATAGAGTGTCTAGTGCTCGAGGTCGATGATGGAGGGTGGCGATTGAACCTCTGTCCATTCGGCCATAAAGTCGGCGAGAGCCTGGGACTTGATGGCCGTGCGGGGAGCGTAAACTATGCTGAAGGCCATGAGCTCCATGGCCCACTTGGCAATCCTGCCCGTGGCATCACGGTTGTTGATGACATCAGAGATCGGGAAGGAGCTGACCACCGTAATAGGGGTGGCCTTAGAAGTAGTGGACAAGCTTCCGTGACATTACAAACACCGCATAGATGATTTTCTGGATCTGAGGGTACCGCGCCTTAGACTCGGAGAGGATTTCACTGATGAAGTAGACCGGGCGCTGGACCTTCTGGATATGGCCGGGCTCGGGACGTTCCACAACCAAGACCGTGCTAACTACCTGATTAGTTGCTGTGACATAGAGAAGCAGTGGCTCGTTGGGCATGGGAGACGCCAGCACCGGGGGGTAGTTAAGAACTTCTTCAAGCCGTCAAGGGCGTCCTGGGCTTCGGATGTCCAGGTGAAGGTCTCCGACTTCTTCATAAGCTTGTAAAGGGGCATGGTTTTCTCGCCGAGTCGGGAGATGAATCGGCTGAGAGCTGCCATACACCCGGTCAGCCTTTGGACGTCTTTGAGGTTCTTCGGTGGGCCCATCTTGACGATGGCATCGATCTTCTCCGGGTTGACCTCGATCCCTCGTTCGGAAACGATAAAACCGAGCAGCTTGCTCGAAGGGACCCTGAATACACATTTTTCGGGGTTGAGCTTCATGCTGAATCTTCTGAGGTTGGAGAAGGTCTCTCCCAAATCGCTCAGGAGGTCTTCTCTTTTTTGGGACTTGATCACCACATCGTCGACGTAGGCTTGTACGTTCCGGCCGATCTGCGACTGAAGGCAACGCTGTATGCACCGTTGGTACGTAGCGCCTGCGTTCTTGAGGCCGAAGGGCATGGAGACGTAGCAGAAAGCGCCAAATGGAGTGATGAAAGATGTCTTGATCTCGTCATCCTCCTTCATCTTAATCTGGTGATAACCCGAGTAAGCGTCGAGAAAGCACAAAATTTCACACCCGGCCGTGGAATCAATCACTTGGTCGATGCGAGGAAGAGTGAAAGGATCTTTGGGACATGCCTTGTTAAGGCTAGTATAATCAACACACATCCTCCACTTTCCATCCTTTTTGCGAACAAGAACTGGGTTCGCTAACCAGTCGGGATGATACACTTCTTTAATGATGCCAGCTGCTAGAAGCTTGGCTATTTCTTCTCCTATAGCCTGACGTCTATCCTCAGTGAATCGACGCAAGCGCTGCTTGACCGGCTTAGCGTCCGGCCGAACATTTAGAGAGTGCTCGGCAGCCTCCCGTGAAACTCCGGGCATGTCAGAAGATGTCCAAGCGAAGATATCCCGGTTGTTCTGGAGGAAGCTGACGAGCGCGCTTTCCTATTTATCGCTGAGCGCAGTCCTGATCTGCGTCGTCTTCGAGGGGTCTTTGGGGTCGAGCTGGATCGACTTGGTGTCCCGCGCCGGCTGGAAAGATGTCGATGTCGATGTCGAAGCCTTCTTGGCCGGAGGGGCTTCCTCAACCACGGCCGACTTGAGGTCGGTGAGCGCGGCCTCCGCGATCTGGGCCGCGGCGAGGTTGCAATTTTCCAGGTCGCACGTGTAAGCGTGCTGGAAACTGCTTTGCGCCGTGATTACCCCGTGGGGGCCCGGCATCTTGAGCTTCAAATAGACATAGCTGGGGACAGCCATGAATTTGGCGTAGCAGGGATATCCCAGGATGGCATGGTATGACCTTGGGAAGTCGACGACCTCAAAGGTGAGGGTCTCGGTCCGGAAGTTATCGGGAGTGCCAAAGGTAACGGGCAGGCTGACCTGCCCGAGTGGACTCGCCATCTTGCCGGGTACCACCCCGTGGAAGGGGGCACCAGTCGGCTTGATCTCGGAGCGAGAGATCTTCATGTCGTCAAGGGTTTTGACGTAGAGGATGTTGAGACCACTCCCGCCGTCCATGAAGACCTTGGTAAGGCGGACGCCGCAAACGATCGGGTCTACCACCAAGGGGAATCGTCCCGGCTGGGGAATATAGTCGGGGTGATCCGAGCGCCCGAATGAAATTACGGACTCGGACCATCGCAGGTACTTGGGCACGGCCGGTTCCACTGCGTTGACCTCTCTGTCTGTGATCTTCTGGCGGTGCTTAGATTCGTAGCCGTTAGGTCCACCAAAAATCATCAGGCAGGCGGTCTCTTTCGGGAACTCATCGCCTTCGTCCTGGGGGGCTCTTTTTTGCCTCGATTAGTGACGAAGGGTTTGTTCAGGTTCTTCAAGAGATTGCAGTCGCGTGTCAGGTGATTGGACTTGGGCCCATGAAAGTGACATGGCTGACTCATCATCTCCTCGAAGGTCGCGTTGGTGCGCTGAGGACGGCGCGGCGGGGCACACTCAGTTGCAGCAACGAGATCTTCGCCTTTACGCTTCCGGTGCTTCTTCCTGGACGACTCGGGATGGGCGTCCCGACTGGGTGACTCGGGCACCTTACCCTTGCTTCTTCCCTTGTCATCCCGAGTAGCACTGCGGATAGCCTCTTCGCCTGTGGCAAAGTTATTGGCTATGTCAAAGAGCTCGCGCGTAGTCTGGGGATTCTTGCGCGCTATCTTGTGGATGAGGTCGGTGCTTCGGACCCCCTTGGAGAAAGCGGTGATGACATCACCCTCTCGGACCTCGGGTAAGGAGTTTTTCTTCTTGGAGAAGCGTTGAATGTATTCTCGGAGAGTCTCATCCTCCTCTTGGGTACAACTATGGAGATCCCACGCATTCCCGGGCCGGTTGTAAGTGCCCTGGAAGTTGTTCATGAAGAGGGTCTCAACGTCGCTCCATGTCTGGATGCAACCCGGAGGTAAGCTGGTGAGCCAGGCTCGTGCTGAATCGGCCAGAAACAGCGGCAAATAATAGATCGCGACGTAGTCGTTCCCACCATTGGTTCTGCACGCCGTGTGATAGTCGGCTAGCCAAATGTCCGACCGAGTCTCACCCGTGTACTTGTCGATGCCAGTGACTCGGAATCGTGACGGGAAGATGACGCTGCGGATGCGGGGGCCGAATGCTTTCGGACCCGAATATCCCATGCCGGAGGGAGTCGGAGAACGTCCCCGGCTGGTGGCGCCGCTATCGTCGCGGTGGCTGCCACGATCGTCTCTCCTGGAACCTTGATGAGCGCTTCTTTCAGTGTCTGCGGGGTTCCTTGGTCCGAGCCGACTGCGGACCGGTGCGGCTTGACGAGCGTTTTTGTCCGCATCCTGTCGGGCGCGGTTTCTGGCGGCTATGGTGCCTCGGGCATCTCGATTAGGACCGAGTCGCTCATGAACCGCCCCGGCCAGCTGACGTTGGTCGGGGCTTGCTCGCCGTCCACCCATGGCGGGTGGACTTCTTGGAGGGGTAGAGCACCGACTCCTTGCACCTGCTGAGGAACCGGTGCGACCTTCTAAAGCTTCGGCCTGCTGGAAGGCGGTTTCCTCCAGCAAAACGCGGAGTCGCCGAAGTTCGTCGTGTCCCGGGTTGCCCTCAGGGATTTCAATGGCGCGTGCCGCCATCGTGGCCACGACGACGTTGTGACTCGGGAGCGGGAATATTGGGACCCCGTCCCTTTCGCGCATGCAAAGCTCGTTATGGACTTGGCGTCCACGAGCCCTCATGTCGTCGTTGCGGCGTTGTTCGTCGCGCTGGCGAGCGAGCCGAGTCTGTTGCTCGACCAACTCTTCCTCCTTGGCGAGGAGTCGGAATCGGGTGGCTTCAAGCTCGGCCGGCGTTTATTCCACGATGGGGACCGCTCGGCCATCGCTGTTGTCTGGTGAGTCGGCGTTGGCCATGAAGACTTCCCGAGATGGATGGTGGCTGCCGGAACTCTCATAATCGTCCGAGTCATACTCGAGGACGGGGAGGAGAGAGTCAATAGCACCCACCAGTCGAGATCCTTGTCTGGCGAATGCGGACAGCAGATCCGGACTTGGTGTAGCCTCTTCCCTGGGGAAAAGGGGCCGAAGGCACGGACTCAGGGGCAAGCCCGTACCGAGAAGCTGATGGAACCTCCGCCGATCGGGTCGTCGCCGAGTAACAAAGGTGAAGCTGGCCGATCTTGTCGGCGATGAAGTTCAACTTTCCAAATTGGAAAAGTTGGCCGGGGTCTGGGACAGCGTTCACGAAAGTGAATCTCATGATGCTTCCCGGGACGAAGACGTCGTTGTAGTTGATGAAACCCATCCTGATTCGTGTAGATGGATCTATGCGCACCGCCCCTACCTGGCACGCCAACTGTCGGAGTATTACTCCGGCAATACTAATTATGGGGCGGCGTGAGCACAGCAAATCAGGATGGGTGCACACGGGAGACAGGATTTAGACAGGTTCAGGCCCTCACGGAGAGGTAATACCCTACGTCCTGTGTTTGTGGCTAGTATAGCTTGTATCCCGAGTGCTACAAGCCCTAGAGATTCGATCTCGAGGTTGCTTGGACTTGGAAACAATGGAGGTTGTCTATGACCTAGAGAATACTTGCCGATCGGAGGTTCCCTACCGGGCCTTATATAGGCGACCGGGGTAGGGTTACAAGAGTCCGAATCGGTTAACAGATTAATTTCCTAACTTGTTACAACTGACTCCGGGTATGCCGGACAGGTATTAGTCCTTGTCTTGTACTCCACGTTGATGAGGCGCCCCCGTGTTGGAGTCAGACTCCGAGTAGCCGGCCCGGCCCATCCCGTGGCTAGAGGGCCGGATTCGTCCTCCTTGATGATACCCGGGTGCCATGTCATCATCAATATCACTCCTCATTAAGTGTTCGATTACCTAAAAATGCTTCTCCCTGTTATCCTATCCTCTACCGAGAAGAAGACAGGAAATGATGAATTTGATTAAATTGTAGAACTCGTAGAAAATGCATACAACCTCCAAATATGGATATCCTAGAGAATCTAGCTTAACAGCCAAACTTAAAATGCTTAGTGTTACAATTCGCCTAATGGCCAGAATAGAAGCACAACCCCATGTTCTCACCTACGACAACGAATCAATCAAATGAGCCCTAATCCTAATTATAGATTTAAAGCCCTTCTCCTTAGTTGCATATCGTATCCCATGCATGTATCCATATTCTAGGTTCAACCATTGTTAAAGTTATAACACCACTAAAACTAACCCCAAAATCTGGAATGAATATTAACCTGCCTATGTAATTGTATACCTTCGTTTTAATCCACCGTAGTTGCATCGCATGTATTTTTGTAATGTTCGCAATGTTTCCTTAGACTTTTCTTTTTCCTTTCTAGAGGTTATTTGCTTCTTATTGAAGTTTGGCTACTTCGGAATTTCTCACGAACGCTAGTGGATACGTCATACATCGTCACCAAGCTTCCAGGCAAGCTCCATTGCTTGTTGATTAATCATTACATTGTGTATTAATCCCTGTTTGACTTGATTAATTAAATTGACCTGGTGCTTGAGTGAATGTTTTCTTGACCGGTACTTGGTACCGCACTAGTATGTGTAGGTCGTGTTGTATGTAGCAACTATGGCTGAGAATCAACCTTATTGTCCAATTGACCTAAACTTGCTAAAGTGAGATATGAGAGCCGAGGGTGGAGTAACGATGAATAAAGTTGGTATTAATTGAAGCTATAGGAGCGACTCCCGATGTTTGAAGTTGTGTTGTCGCTATACCAACCTGAGGTGACTTCATCGTATTACTCCCCCTGTCACGCGTGAACGTTATCGAAATCTCTGCCATGGGTTTATCGAATTGGTGAGTCCCGGTCACTCGGAGACTTGCTACCTCTGGTGGAGGGCACATCGTTATTCCTATGGGGATGTATTGCCGGTGACGGTTCGAGAGATTGATTGAAATTAATGGGTGTGGGCTACCCCGAATGAATTGGAAATGATGACATCCATATTGCTATGTTCTTATGTATGCTTGTGAGTTGCTATTATCTCCATGTGGTTATGATTTCTATTCTACTGCTACAATCTGGAATTGAATTGTGTAGCTTATGTTCATTTCATCTCTTGTATGCAACTTGAACTTGACATAAATTGCGAACCTTCACGCCTTGTCAAACATGATTAATACCATGTTTTAATTAGTTGATGAGCAATGTCTTGCGAGTACGGTGGTTGTACTCACCTAGGTTTATCCTACGCAGGTTCGTGGAGCTTTCGATGTGGACGTTTCACTGCTTCGGTTTACCTCTTTCGGCTTCGACTTCCTTGGAAATCTTGTGGGCTGTTTACGGATGGTTTCCCCACCATCCTGGTGTTTTCCATTTATCTTCCGCTGCTGTTTTTATTGTTGTATTTAAGATAAATGACCCTCGGGTCAATCTGTATGAGGAATATATACCCATCCCAGGTTTGGGAAGTGTTTATACTCCATAACTCTTATGTAGTAGAGCTTTGTTGTGATATCGAGTTGTTATTCGGGCTGCCCATATGCAATGCGTGTATGATATGAAGTGTATGTGTATGTCATGAAGAGTTAAAGCCGTTCCTCTTTTTACTAAGTCGAGCAGGAATCGGTTGAGTGACCCGCTGGCTAAGATGCTGTGCCGGCCAGGCAGGGTGTGGGCGTATTCTACCGGGCTTTCGAGCAACCCACTAGCTTCCGAGCTAGGTTAGGGTGTGGGTAGAATCGCCGGGCTCCTCCGACCTTGCTTTGCGTGGTAGAATTCGGGAACGACTCTAAACCTTCACCGGATCAGGGAATTGTATGTGGTTCTGGAAAGTTTAGTTGCTTCCGGCCGGCTTGCGTTGGTCAGGCGTCGGATCACTTCGCCTCGGTGAGTACGGCGCAGGTACCGTGCCACCAGGTCGACTGGTCCCTCGGCCCTTGGCGACCATTTGTTCCCCTAATCATATGTAATTCCCGGGTCCGTGACAGCTTGGTATCAGAGTCGAGCTGACGGTAGGTAAACCATGCAGGTGGTCGTTAGCTAAGGATTGATGTTGTCAAAATTATTTATAAAACTAAAAATGAGTTTCAACAAGAATAAGTACGGCTCCTTTTACTTCTTATTCCCTTCAATCTTAGATCTGAATTTCCTTCTTTTCTAATTCATTTGATTGCAAAATGCTTATAAATCCTTATCCCATCTTGCCTTCCTATGCAAGATGCCTCTTGGAGCCTTGACTTTTGCTCTTGTGCCTTCTTAGTGAGTGGTGTAGCTGAGTTCTTTCCCTTGTAGTTATGTCCCTCCAATCTTGCCCAAGTAGGTTAACTCGTGCCACCAGGTCGACTGGTCCCTCGGCCCTTGGCGACCATTCGTTCCCCTAATCATATGTAATTCTCGGGTCCGTGATAGGCTATGACTTTTTCGTAAGCAGTTGTGGACTGACTGTATAGAAAAGAGGTTATGTCTGTGGAAGAAGCAAGTCTGGCTTTTTGTTACTTTTCCTTGGCTATTATTTGTAGAAAATTTCGAGGAAATAAGTAAAACAAACAACACTAGTACATAGAGGCACATCCAAGGCCCCTTATCCGCCACGGTTCTAAAAAACTGTCATGGATGAGGGTTATCCATGATGATTTTTTTAATAAAATTGACATCCCAAATAGTTCATTTTATAAACCATTAGGGACAAGTTGACATTTGTGACAGTTATTGCTAAAATTCTTATCTGTGACGGGATATGTGGGACATCCCAGACGGTCGACCGGCCCAAACCATCTCGCATACGGCCCATTGTCCACCACCAGCGGTCCATAGAGGCCCAAATAGAGCTATATAAAACCACTAACCCTAGCTTCTCAGTTCTCACTCTCTCCCTCTCTCCCGGTGGCGCCTCCACTAGATCTAGCTAGGGCGGCACCCTTCCTCTCCCTTAGCCCCTTCTTTCCCTCATGCTCCACCTCCCGCCGGCTCCCCACCTCCCACCGGCCTCCACCACCTCCCGACCCTCTGTGGCGTACCCGGTTTTTAAGCTGGATAAACCCTTGTGTTTACTGTATTGGTCCCATGATCAGTAGCCGGTACACACAAGTTAACCTGTATATCAAGATCATACACGCACATATTAGAATATGATAACCAATTCGGTCATTGGGATCGAATACTTATACCTGTAGCCTATCGGCTAAAATCTTGCAGCGGAAATCAAACGGTGACGTGGCCCATCAATATGCCATACCCGACAGGCAACTGACTAGGGGTTTCGCCCTAACTTTCGTGATTACCCTCGTTGTCCTCGAACCGTCATCTCATTGTCTAGCCAAATCAACAAGCTAGGTGAGTACATTGAATGTACTCGCAAGCCCTCCACCATAGAGTCTGATACGGAGATATGCATGCACAAATATATCAAGAAAACTGGCTCTAACCTAGGTCTCATGTTGTGCGAAAAAGTAAGTTTTCATCTGAAATACTTAAATAGATGGAACAAGCAGTTTTCGTAAACACTCTCGGCCTTGCCGAGTCATAGCAACCAATCATAACAGCATTCCTTCCATTCGGCCCTCCACCACGGGAGCGACCGACTACTTTCCCCAGATAGTCGTTCCTACACTCCGGTAGAACGACGTCCCACTCAAGATAGCCATCCCTACACTCCGGTAGGATGACATTCCACTCCTCCCGCGTCGCACGGGGCAACTCTCATGTTACTCTGCGAACTCGACGGATCGCGTCCTTAAACCCATAACCCCCTTTGGTTTTTGAAATACCGATCTACTTTAGTGTGGCCCAACCAAGTTCGTCCATGACCGTGGACACGGCTATTCGAATAGTTTTAACCCTCTGCAGAGGTGGTACGGCTTTACCCACACGATGTAGTTCACCCTGGGTACACTGTGCACCGTATACTGACAGGGCTAGTACAACGAGACCTTTCCCCAGGATAACTCTAGCAATGAACCCGCCAGAAGGACTTAACCAACACAACTTGAGTCAGTAACATCACTCCAAGTAGATCGGTATCCAACTTTGTAACGAACATGACGTCGCTTCAGCAGCAACTTTCTCTACAGAGGCTACAACATCATCTGCACACTTCACACTGCCTATGGGTTCATATACTAGTCGCAAACCGGATACTGGGTCAAGTCCTTCCCATAAAGGACATGTGGACGTACGTAAGACTTGGCCAAACGGCACTTAAGCTCAGTCCTTATTTGATCCGAGAAGGACTTTGCACCAATTTCCGCTGCCCCAGAGATTTAAGGAACCACGATGGGCTTCCTTTTATTTAACACTTCCTACTGTCGCCTTCTTCATTTCCAACCCGGATCAAAATCTTCTCCATTTTATTTTTATTTTAATAAAACCTTTTTCAAAAAAAATCCCAGCCCATGGATATTTCTACCTTCATACACCACTGGACACAATGGTCCCTTCAAGCACTCATCGAAAGTTCTGAGTATCCTTTTCTTTTAAAAGACCTACTTTTTACTACTGTAGGGCTAAGCCGGGTACATACATAATCTACCCTAGGTTCCCTAAATATTTTCGGGATACATAGTCCCTAAGGCAACATGGAGTTCAGTGGTGAGCTAGGGTTTACTAAGCATAGGTCATAACCAAACTACATAAAATATAGTCGTAAAACATAGCATGCATGTTTCGTAAACAAAATATTCACTTTGCAATCATAGGATTCAACATGATCAAAGGTGGAAGAGCTTGCCTGACGATAACAGCTGAGTTTCGGGCGGAAACTTGATACGGCAATGGCCCCAGATCCTTTGCGCGATATCTCGTAACGTCGTATCTACACGTCAAAAAAACACCGAATAAGAATCGGCGCGAGGAGGAACCAATTAAGAAGCAGTTGTACTCTCATGAAACTTTAAGATAAGCGTTCTGGACCAAGGTTGTTTATTAGGGTTCCCTGTTATCTGGAATAGGAGCTTTCACAAACTACCGACCAGTTCTTGAATATTATTTCCGCATCTTAAGTGCTCTTGGTTTTCATAATCAAGTTGGCATCGGAGGATAATAACATGTTTCAATCTTTTATAAAGTCAGAGGAAAAGCTTTAGGGAGCAAGGTTTTAAAGTCGTATAGTAAGAATACATCATCTAAAGGAATATGGGGAGTTTAGGGTTTTATTTCCTTTATGTTTCGAAGCATGAAATAGTGAAACTTTAATGCTCTACTGGAATTAAAAGGTTAGGTTTGACTGGAGGAAACTCTCGGGAGAAGGATCGATCGATTGAAGCCATATTGGGGAAGGTATACCTACGACATATATACTTGAATATGTTAAAATATTTTTAAATACTTTGAAACTAGCACTAGAATGTAGGTTGTGATCCTATAAGGATACAGGGAAAAGAATCGAGTCACTCGGAGATAAAGTGGAGGAGATATGGACTTCCGAAAATCTATCGGGAGAGAAAACTGGAGAGGGAGGGTTCTAGCCGGAAGAGGGGGGTGACTTAAGGGTGGAAACGGATCGGATAGTGCTCTTCCCATATCCGTTTTCATATTTTTAAAACAAATATGGATATGAATATAGATGTTATCGAATACGAATACGGATCGAATGTTATTCGAATACGGATACAGATCGGATATTTATTCAATTCGAATCGGATACAGATATCCAACAACTTTAACAATAGACTACAATAAAAAGAAATAAGATAAATAAGATAAATACATGACAGATACTAATGGACGGATCCACAGCCTACAAGAACATAAATTTTAAATTACAAACTTTAAGCAGCAAGTATACAAAACTAGAAATATATCATTCTAGTACCTGTTTTTTCCTGCTATTACTTGAAGATTTAGCAACCATGGCTTATATATTTCCATTGCTTTAACCAAAACTGGAAAAAAAAATATAAGCATATCAGGATGTGTTATGTAATTATGCAATGGTATTTGGAAAAAAATTCAGATTTCACTCACAACACACTGTGCATAAATAAATAGCCAACTAGCCATACAACCATTGAGACTCCCAGACTCCAGATATTCCATGAACATCAGAACATGGCAAGAACATAAATAAATAGCCCATAATGCCCATTAGCCATATGCCCATACAGCCAATTACCTTTTATCTCAAGACAAAAGCTAAATACATACAGTTCGGCTATAGCTAAACCACCAGGCACCAGTCCACTAGTTTCACTATCTCGTGAAATCAAATGCTAAATACATACAAAAGGAATTTGTTGGCATAAGAAGAGCACAGCCGAATATACCAGTCTACCAGAGTATTGACTATTGAGAGAGTATTGACTATTGAGAGGAGCAACAGGGCAGAGCACGCGTGGTCCGTGGAGGGCGCCGATGTGAAGACTAAAGAGGACGGCGCGTGGAGGAACTCGAAGGCGGCGACGGCGTGGAGGGCACCAACGTGAAGAGGCCGGGCGCCTGGGTGGCTAGCGGCGACGCGTCCGGTGCTGGCGTAGAGCGTTGGGGCGTGGAGGGCAGCAGCTGACTTGGTGGAGACTGGAGAGAGCGCCGGCGTGGAGTGTCACGGGCCTTGTGGCAGCGCACAGAGGGCAGCGACACAGCGGCGCACGGAGGGCAGCGACACGGAGGCGCGCGAAGGGCGGCGACGGGGTGGTGCGCGGAGGGCGGCGACGGGGTGGTGCGCGGAGGGCAGCGACACAGCGGCGCGCGGAGGGCAGCGACACAGCGGCGCGCGGAGGGCAGCGACACAGCGGCGCGCGGAGGGCAGCGACACAGCGGTGCGCGGAGGGCAGCGACGGGAGGCGCGCGAAGGGCGGCGACGGGGCGGCGCACGGAGTGCGGAGGGTGGCGACGGGGCGGCGTGCAGAGGGCGGCAAGCGGCGGCGCGGGGCTGCTAGGGCAGGGGCGCAGGCGGCAAGCCACACGGGTGCAGCCGTGCAGCCGTGCAGGGAATTGGGGAGAAAATTTTTGCGGGCTGAGAATCTGAGATGACGCTTAGGCATGACCACAGACCCATGATGGGTAACATGAGTTACCGGGTCCACCGTCCGGGTTAAACCAAGTTATACGGATATATCCGGAACCGTATCCGTATCCATTTTATTTGCCAGATCCATATCCGCATTTGTATCCAGAAAAACAATCTCGATATTATCCGAATCCGGATCCGTTTTCAATCCGGATACAGATATTGCTTGCCATATTAGTGTTTTCTTGAATACGGATACCAGATAATATGGATTATCCGTTATCCGTTTCCATTCTTATATTTGATCTCCTCTTATTTCTGGAAATAGTAACAACAACAAACTGAAGCTTTTGAAAACCTCAAGAGAATTATGACCACCTGTCCTGTTCTAGCTTTGCCTAATTATGTTCAACCTTTCATTGTGGAGACCGATGCTTGTGGGACAGGAATATGTGGGGTACTAATGCAGTCAAGTAAACCGATCGCTTGTTTTAGCAAGACATTGGGAAGCAAGGCTTGTGCTCAGTCTATATATGATAAGAAGCCATGGCAATACTAGAGGCTCTCAAAAGGTGGAGGCATTATTTCTTGGGAGGAAAATTGATTATTAGGACTGACCAACAAAGCCTAAAGTACATCACTACTCAAAGGTTGACAGAAGGCATTCAGCACAAACTGCTTATCAAGCTGCTGGAGTTTGATTACAGTGTGGAATACAAAAAGGGGAAGGAGAATGTAGCAGCTGATGAGCTGTCTAGAAAAGAAAAAGAATGTGAAGAATCTGATAACCCTTCATCATGCTTAGCAATCATTTCTGTGCTACCTGAATGGGTCTTGGACATCAAAGAGAGTTACATTAATGATGCTAGTAGTCAGGAGATGATGACAAAGGTACAAACCAATCAAAATCCAGATAATCCCTACTCTGTGGTTGCTGGATTATTAAGGTACAAGGGAAGAATATTTGTGGGAGAAGGTAATAATCTTAGACACAAAATTTTGGATAATTTCCATTCATCCAGTTTTGGGGGGCATTCTGGCATGAGAGCTACATATCATAGAGTCAAGAAATTATTCTATTGGCCAAGATTGAAGAAAGATGTGGATACGTTGATCACTGAATGCCCAATTTATCAAATCATCAAATCAGAACATGTTCATATTCCTGGTTTGTTGAATCCTTTAGAGGTCCCAGGGATGGTTTGGACTCACATTTCCATGGATTTTATTAAAGGGTTGCAAAATCAAGGGGGAAGGATGTTATCTTGGTAGTGGTGGACAGGTTTACAAAATATGCACATTTTTTACCTATATCTCATCCATATTCAGTGCAGCAAGTGGTAAATGTCTTCATGGATAATGTTTTTAAGTTACATGGTTTGCCAATTGCCATTGTATCAGATAGGGACAGAGTATTCACTAGCAAACTGTTCCAAGAGATTTTCAAAACTCTAAATGTTTCACTCAGGTTCAGTAGTGCATACCATCCTCAGTTTGATGGATAGACAGAGAGAGTAAATCAATGCCTAGAGAGCTATTTGAGAGGTATGGTTTTTCAAGAGCCCAAAGAATGGTTACGTTAGCTGACACTTGCAGAATGGTGGTATAATACCACTTACCACACCTCACTAAAGATCACTCCATTCCAAGCCTTGTATGGATATCCTCCTCCCCAAATTGGAGAACTGTCAGTACCTTGCAATGTTTCTGAAGAAGCTAGAGTGACAGTAGCTCAGAAGGATGAGATGTTGTAGAAAATCAAAGAAAATTTACAGAAGTCCCAGGAAAGGATTAAATATTTTGCTGATAAGAAGAGATCTGAACGAAATTTGCAAGTGAGAGATATGGTTTATTTGAAGTTACAGCCCTATAGACAAAATGCTTTTGGTTTAAGGGGCTCACTGAAACTGAGATCCAAATATTATGGACCATTTAGAGTGATGGAGAAAGTGGGGAATGTGGCATACAAGTTCCAGTTACCTATAGATGCTGGCATACACCCTGTTTTCACATAAGCTAACTGAAGAAGCACTTTGGCAGTCATGCAGTCCCTATTCCTAGGTTACCACTAGTTTGTCCTGATGGAAAGATAAAGACTGAACCAGTGGCTGCTTTGGAAAGAAGGGTGATTCCAAGGAGAGGTGAGCCTGTAGCACAATGGCTAATTCAATGGCAGAATCTGGCGCCTATTGATTCAACATGGGAAGATGCAACGTTTATTCAAAGGATTTTTCCAGAATTTGTTCCTTGAGGACAAGGAATTTGTCAAGGAGGGGGAATTATCAGGCTTAGCCAAGAGCTAGTTATCTCAGGTTCAGAAACGCAGACAACTTCAGAGTTAGTCTTCAGTTTCAGGATGTCGGCGCCCATTGTAACGGTTTGACGTCTTGTTGGCCGAAGCAACGCCGATGAAATTGCTGAAGCAAGATCGAACTGTTTAGTTTGACTCATTGTCTTGTCTTTCACCTATTTTGTATTGCTGCTGCGTCAGCTTAAGAAACTACTAGTACTGCTTTGCTGTAATTCCTGTGACTGGGGAAGCTTTATAGTCCCTGAACTGAGAATGAGAAAAGCAAGAAAGAAAGCAAATACTAGTGTCTCGTAGTTGGTAGCTTAGCTGTAGAACTGTAGCTTGCTTTCCTCTTCATCCGATCCCCAAATCCTACCCAAATCCTACCAAAATTTCTACCTTGGTTAGACTCACATTGGCTGGGGTCTGACAGGGAGGAGGCGGAGGGTGGCCGCCGGCCAGCGTGATGGGGTTGCTGCTGTCGACGGCGCGTCCCGGCGTCCGGCATTTTATAGGCACAGGTGGCTTCCGGCTTTGGGCCTTGGGCCGTTCGGTGGTCTAAGTCGGGGGCAGGGCAGGGAGTGAGGGTGGATTGGCTCGTATTGGGCCAGGAGGCAGGAGGCAGTCCAAGTCTTGAATGAAAGCTTATGGTTGGACCGACGCGCCAATGACATTTGCACTATCTTAAACCCAATCCCAAACTTCAAACATATGCTCGGAACGGTGCTTGTCCTCTTGACATTTCATTTCACTAGCAAACACTACGTGCAGTGCATGCAGATACTATTCACAATCACTGTAGATGGTACTGTTTATGGTCACTGTAGATGGTACTGTTTACAGTCGCTGTTCACGGGTACTGTTCATGCGAATCCCTTCAATCTCAGCCGTCAAATTCATGGGATCAATCGCTCAGATTGCTTGCCAAGGCTAGTTCAAATTTAATATACTATATAGTAGTATAGAAGTATAGATATGTTGTTGAGCTCGTAACAGATGCTAATGAATTAATTCAGACACTGCAGCACGTTCTTGTAACCAACCTGTGGCATCCGAAGAAACAATTCTTTGTAAATTAGCAACCCCCAAGAATCCAAGATGGCACGGGGAATACCCATACAACACTTCAAAAGGTGACTTGCCTAGTGCCGAGTGATGCAAGGTGTTGTACCAGTGTTCAGCTTGCGGGAGCCATTGAGCCCATTTCTTTTGAGTAGCATTTTATTATTATTATTATTATTATTATTAGTAGTAGTAGAAAGCTCCTAGAATTGGAGCTTAGGGGTGAAGCCACGTCATTTTTAATGACGTGACCAATTTCTGGCCGTTGGATTGGGGATCGATGATCAAGATTTTCACGTCAAATAGTTAGCAACACGTGAAAGGCTATATCTTACTGGAATATCCAACTGACGATCGGTTTGAACCATCGTGCTACAAACGACGAGCTCTACAAAAATGAGCACAAAAGAAAAAAAAATAACCGCTCTAAACAACTGCATCTTACCAACAGAATATCTAATCAACGATCATTTCAAAACACCACTTTGGTCATTTCCTAACAACAAAAATATAGACGCTACAAAAATATGAATTTTCATATCAATTGACACACACGTTTCGATCATTTCGAAGCACCACTTCAGTCATTTCCTAACAAAAACATATGGACGCTACAAAAATATCAATTTTCTGCGCCGCCCGTCAAGCGCGAGCTTTCACTCACTCGTTGATAGCATCTCCAGCCAGTTGCCCACCTGGAAAGCGAAGATGATGACCAAGGGCGGCCGGTTGGTGCTGGTGAAGGCATCCTCTCGGCAATCTCGATCCACCAGCTGCTAGTCCTTGCCATGTTCAAGAAAGTATTGAAAAAAATTGATAAGGTGAGTCTTGGATTCTTGTGGGCTGGACGTGACAACGCCGAGGCAGGACAGCGCCATGTCAACTGGGCATGGGATGGAAAAACTCTTTTCTAGTGTACCCATCACATGTCATGCATGGGATTACCATTGAGCATGCATTAAGATTTGTGCGTACATATCCTATCTTCGTGTATTTCTTTGTATTTTATCATATTCTTGCTTTTTCTGTGCACTTCACCTGTTACGTCCCATCCACTTTTCTCCTTTATCATTTCTTTGCCATCTCGTCTTTCTCATGAGTCTCCTCCTCTCATCTCTCTCTTCCTGCTCGCTAGCCTCCTCACTGGATCCGGCCTCTGCAAGAGGCGGCAAGAAGTGGCGCTAAGGCTCCGAGCGCTCACATCCGCACCGGCCTTGGGTCGGCGTACAAGGTTGGAGCCTCCACCGTGCGTCACCTCCTCGTACGCCGTTTCCCCACGCGCCGCCTGCTGTAGAGGCGAGCACCAGCTCCCGCAGCATGAACATTAGAGGCGGAGCAGGGCGCTGGGCTCGTCGGCCGGTGACCTCAGACGGGGCCGTCGCCGACGAGCAGGCCGCCGTCGGCCTCCTTGTAACATCCTGATTTTCAGAGCTTTTCAAAATCTTTTATTTAAAAATCAGAGCTAGAAAATTTCGTTATTTATTCTCTAATTAATTAAAGCTAATTGGAATTTCACAGATTGGACTGGAGTTAATTTGAGTTAATGCAACTTGAGTTTGAGTTGTTTTCGAACTTGGAATATGTCTCCAGAGTTTTTCTCAGAATTTTCGGAGTTCGTTTGATATTTAATCTCGCTCTACTGTTCTTTGTTTTTATTTTGGTTTTCTCCTTTTCTTTCCTCCTTTCCTTTATGGCCGCCATCCCGGCTCATCCCCACCCGGCATCCCGCCATCTCATTCCTCCCTTGAGCAGCCACCCTGGCGAGTGCTACGTAGCGCAGCATGCGTCGCCACCTCTTTTCCAATAGGGTTTGACCTAAATCTCTTTCCCCTAACCTTCCTATAAATACCCCACACCCCTCCCACCTTTTCCCCACTCTCCCACACTCTTTTCCCACGAAACCCTAGCCCCCAAATCCCCAAACAGCCGCCACCCCCTCTTTGCCTCCGTGCAATTTCTAAACAGCACATATCACCTTAGTGTTTTCCCAATTCCCGTTGCCTCGAACATCTTTTGACAAATCCCTTCGGTGAGATTGTTCTTAACCTTTCCCTCTACCTTTCTGCAAAATTTGGTGAAGATCCAACGGTGCAATCATCAAGAAATCTCCAAATACTAACGTGCTATTTGCACCCAAATTTGCTGCGCGTGCATCTAGATTGGAATGACACCCTCGTTAGCTCGGATCTCCTTTTCAAGATCCATTCAATGGGATCCTGGATAATGTTGTCAAGATGATCTTCACAAAATTTGAAGATAATTCAATGGTCCAATCTCCGGAAAATCAAGTTTCTTCGTGCTATTGTTCGTGTGTAAATTTGACTACACGAACGGTACATCAGCATTATCACCTCTTTTTCCATTGATCGGTGAGTCTTTGATGAATCCCTTTGGTGAAGTTGTGCCTTAGGTATTTATGAGCACCTCTGTAAATTTTCACCTTGATCCATGTAGCTGTTTGGCGGGAATTGATCCGTCTCTGACGTGCTGTCCGCGAATGTCCAGATTCAATCTGCAGAACATCTAACTTGTCTGATCTTTTCCCGTTGACTCGGTAAGAATTCTCCAAAACCCTTTGGTAAGATTGTATCTCTGTGTGTCTAGTTTTTAACCCAATTTTGTTGAGCGAGCATCGTGCAACGTCCAAAATCCTCCGGTCTGTCCAGAACCGATCTATGTCCAGTTCCAACCGTTTCGTGTTGCGAACGTCGCCCCCATCCATATAGTTAATATCCTATCATCTTGTGGTGCATCATGGCATTATTTTACACCATTAATCTATCGAACCCCAGAATTCATAACAGAGAGGCTTAAGAGAAACCACCCGCTAAGTCGAAACGTCAACCCCGACCTCAACTCCTGGGTGTCAATTCCAAGAGGAGTGGAGTGATATGGCTCCGAATAGCCCGAGACGTCAACCCCAAAGCTTACTCTGGCGAGAGCACAGAGTAGTAGGGTGATATGGTCTCCTCACTCTGTTCCTACTGAGCCGGAACATCAACCCCGAACTCGTCCCGGCAATTTAATGCACGGCTGGAGTAGGATGATATAGTTCCCAATCTCTCAGTAGTAGAGTCGCTTCACAGGGGTGATTAAACTTAACGACTCTATGATATAAACTCTAAAGTCCTACCCGCAACATGCGCTTCATCACATACACGCACGGCACATGAGCAGGCGAAAACAACCAGATCTCATAGCAGTGACTCTACGACAGAAACTGCAATATTATAAGTTTGAAACTTAACAAACATACATACACACAAGGATCCGAAGATTTAAACACACAGCGGAAGAGTATTAACGGCTACGAAGCCAAACAGTAGGGCCAACAGTGGCAGCGAAAACAAACCAAAATACCGACCCAGGGCAGGATCACTGCCTGGGATTCCCAGCGTCTAGGCGTCGTCGGTGTCGAGCTCTAAATAGAAACCACCCTCGGAAGGGGTAGCTTCCTCTGCAATGAAAACAACAACAATAGCAGGGTGAGTACAAAATTGTACTCCGCAAGACTTACAGTGCGGAAGTAGTAGTGATTGTGCCAGGTATCAACAAAAGGGTAATTGTGGACTAATTTGCGGAAAGCCAAGTTTACCTTTATCAATACAATAAGTAGATTGGAATTCGACTACTAGAGTACCTTTTCAAAGGGATGAGTCGAACACTTCGCGAACATTCCTTACTGCAGATCACCACACCTGAAAAACCCATCGACCCATCCTCGACCACCCTGGGAGGAAGCTGTCGCTAACCACGTCCTTAGAGTTGACAAGTTTTAAAGTTGGTTATAGTTGTCTAATTCGACGCAGGTAATTACCAAGTTGTCCATAACCGCGGACACGGCTGTTCAAACAGTTCTAACCCTGCAGGGGTGTACATCTTTACCTACACGCATCGATCGTCTCTTAATGCTACCAAGTACACACTTCACAAGGTGTGCTAGCAGAGGGTGATCGAACACGACCTTTACAATGCTGTCGACCTAGGTATGAGCCACCCGTACGGGCTAGTCCATGTGCATCAGTCCGGCCGTAACTGCGACACGGTCCCATGCGTTGTGAATCGAGGTACATCCCCGGTCTCCCAGACCGTGTGTCCACCCCACCCTTATATGAGACCACACACCACATCCCCTTTTTCACGCACACGCAAATGGAAACGGCAAACTAATGCAGCTCATACACTAAGTCTAAGCAAATTAGTGAGTCGTGGGTGGCCCCATAATCCACCCGTGTAGAAGTACGCGAATCTTGGGTCAATGTACGTCGATAACCGGTCCTTGCGGGAAGACGAGACAACCCACCATGCTCCCAGCCATGGCCTCTCGTCTAGACCCAGATATGATTAAGTGAGTTCATTAGTATCCCGGTGAACACCCACCTACCACGTAACCCATTCCCAGTGTTGATTCATCTGCTAACCCAGGAATTACGACTTCTACAAGTCTAAGCATGTCTAAGCATAAATAGCTTGATAGCATTCGAACAGTGGATACTAGACTATGCTAGATAGGTTAGGTTAGTGGTGGAGCTGTTTAAGCGACAAGGTGAGTCTTATTCATCGGACTAGGGCTTTTCTTAGCGGAAAAATAGCAGTTGAACGCATGTAATAATGAATTTGAACACAACTAATACTTTGTAAATAATAGGAGATTTGCAACGTGACCAAAGGGGCTGCTTGCCTGGTTGCTCTGCAACGACACCCTGCTCTTGCTCGAGACTATCGCCCTGTGAATCCTCCGGCTCTATCGAGGAAAAACGGAAACACCGGAAACAAGGGCATAATCGTAAATATCAAAATGCACAACATCAGCATGAGATGCAATGCATGCCATGACGTAGAGGATGCAAAATAACAACTAATGCAAGTGGAATCAATTTAATCGGAGTTCGGACGCATAAAATGTCGCGATCCGAAAATCCTCCGGCTAATCGGAAACCCTAATTTGAGTTTTTAGCAAATTGTATTAATCCTAGCATGCAAACATGGATGGAAATGATGTTTTTGAATAGGTCTTCTTTTTCTGAACATTTTGATATATTAATTGCATTTTTCTGATTAACGATGAATTTTCTATGAATTTTACAAGATTTAAACCATTTTTACCCCTTTGTTGTATTTTTCTCAGTAAAAATAATCTTTTAAAGAAATTCAAATATAGCAGAGGCTGACATGTGGGCCCTAGGTCAATTCTAGTCAACATTGACTTGAGTCAATGACAGTGGGGCCCACTGTCACCTTTTTCCCTTTTATTTATTCTTTTATTTCAAATCCTTACAACTGGGACCCACAGGTCATATACTCCATTTTATTAATCTTTATTTTATTTTCTTACAGGTGGGGTCCTTATGTCATTGAAATAACTTTAATAAGCATATTTAATGCACTGTTTAGAGATTCATTACATCATTAATCAGTCAGTTAGCATTAATGACCATGGATTAACAGCAATTATGCCAAACAATAATCCGGCACATTGATTATTGTATTAATCATGAGTAAGCATTGATGGCCATCACTGGGGTTAATTAAACCCTAATCCTGTCTGAACAGTGCAATTAAAAGGGCTTCAATGCCCTAACCGACGAAACCGTCGGTCGGTAGCCGACCGACCGTTGGCTCGGTTTAACCACGGGCTCGCCCGGCGCGGCATGGCCGACGGCGAGGCCGGAACAGGGAAGGCGGCGGCGCGGCGAGGCCCTTACCGGCAGGGAGCGGCGGACCGGGACAAGGCGGCGGCTCGGGATCCGGTTGGAGCCAGGGGCGGCGCGACTCGGTGGAGGAGGAGCTCCGACGGAAGGGGAGGTTCGGGCGGCGAGGTGGTGGTGCTCCGGGAGGGGCTCGGCGAGCTGGGGAGGCGGGCTCCGGCGAGTTGCGGGAGGGGCGGGGTGGTGCGGGGAGATGGCGGCGGGGATTGGGGAAGGAGGCGGTGGGGAGGCGCGATGGGAAGGGAGGGAGGCCGGCGACGGGAGGCGCTAGGGGGGGGTGCGGTGTGAGCAGGAGGAGCACGGGGGAGAGAGAGACCGGGTGGATGAGGCCGACGGGGTGAGGGGATAAGGTTGGGGTTAGCTTAGAGAGGAAGAAAGAAAAGGAGGGGGGGGGGCGGTTGCGGGCTGGGCCGGGGAGAAGTTGGGCCAAGCAGCCCATCCGGCAGGGGGGAGAGGAGAATGGGTTTAGGGTTTTAGAATTAGGTTTTTATTCTTTGATTTTCTGCTACTCAAATTTCAAACCAATTTTAAAGCCTCTTTTAACAGGAATGCTGAATTCCATTTCTTCCAAACAATTTTTACAGAACATCTTTCTATATACATTACTCAAAATCTATTTAAAGCATGAACGAAACCTTAGCAATATCAAATTGACCTAAAGGTTTTTCTCAACATTGCCCAAGGCCATTCTTGACCTTAAGAAAAGTTTAAAATTTTACATATTTTTAATTCATGGATGGATGACATGATGCACAAACACGGGTTAAGGTTTAGGGACGTTACAGACCTACCCCCCTTACGAGAATCTCGACCCCGAGATTCGGATCAGCTGGAAAAGAGGGAGGGGTACGCCAATCGAAGATGATCCTCGCGTTCCCAAGTGGCTTCTTCTTCAGAATGATTGGACCATTGAACTTTGAAGAATTTGACGTTGCGTCTTCGTGTAATCCGTTCCATCTCGTCGAGAATACGGAGTGGGTACTCTCGGTAAGACAGATCTTCTTGGAGATCCAATGTATCGACTGCCGACTCCGGAATTGGATCCTTGAAACACTTTCGGAGTTGAGAAACGTGGAAGACATTATGGATATTGGATAACGACGGAGGTAGTTCCAACTGGTATGCGACTTCACCTCGTTTGGATAGAATGCGAAAGGGACCAATGTAACGAGGTGCCAGCTTTCCTTTGATGCCAAATCGGCGAACACCCTTAAAAGGAGTGACCCGAAGGTAGACTTTATCGTTTGGCTCAAAGTGAATCTCACGACGATGAAGGTCGGAGTAGCTCTTCTGACGAGATTGAGCAGTTTTCAACCGCTCTCGAATGATTCGAACTTGATCCTCCGCTTCTTTGATCAAGTCGGGTCCAAGAATTTGTCGTTCTCCGGTTTCGGACCAATTGAGTGGAGTTCGACATTTGCGTCCATAAAGGACTTCGAAAGGGGCCATGCCTAGGCTTGATTGGAAGCTGTTGTTATAAGAGAACTCAGCGAACGGAAGACACTTCTCCCACTTCGTGCCGAAGGATATAACACAAGCTCTAAGCATATCTTCAAGGATTTGGTTAACCCTTTCGGTTTGTCCACCGGTTTGGGGGTGATAAGCTGTGCTGAAGGAGAGACGAGTCCCCATAGCGGCTTGGAGACTTTCCCAAAACCTGGAGGTAAACAAGGCACCACGGTCGGAGATTATCCGCTTAGGGATTCCGTGGAGAGATACTATCCGAGATATATAAAGATCAGCTAGTTGACTAGCAGTGATAGTTTCTCGGACAGGAAGAAAATGTGCAACTTTGGATAGACGATCAATGACTACCCAGATGGCATCATTTTTCTTTGGAGTTCTCGGAAGACCGGTGATGAAATCCATGCCAATTTCATCCCACTTCCACTCAGGGATAGGCAAAGGTTGAAGTGTGCCGGCGGGTCTTTGGTGTTCCGCCTTAACACGACGACACACATCACATTCAGAGATGAAGCGAGCGATCTCTCTTTTCATTCGGGTCCACCAAAATCTCTGTTTCAGATCTTGATACATCTTCGTGCTACCCGGATGAATAGACAATGGAGAGTCGTGAGCTTCACGAAGAATGGATTCTCGAAGATCATTGTTCTTCGGCACAACTAGGCGCTTGCCAAACCAAACAACGTCTTGATCATCGATTGAGAAACATTTAGCAACTCCGCTAGCAATGTTCTCCTTAATCTTGCGAATACCCTTGTCTTGCTTTTGAGCAGATTTGATTTGATCTTCAAGAGATGATCGGATTTCAAGGGTATTAAGGAAACCACTTTGAACGACTTCAAGATTAAGTCGTGCAAATTCCTCGTAGAGGGGTGGTTGAGATTCTCGAATCATAAGATTATTGCAGTAAGTCTTCCGGCTAAGTGCATCCGCCACGACATTAGCCTTACCGGGTTGGTAATGAAGACCTACGTCGTAATCTTTGATCAATTCCAGCCATCTTCGTTGCCTGAGATTCAGGTCGGGCTGGGTGAAGAGATACTTCAAACTTTGGTGGTCGGAGTATAACTCGCAGCGATTACCGATGAGATAATGCCGCCAAATCTTCAGAGCATGAACCACCGCAGCAAGCTCTAGGTCGTGAGTCGGATAGTTGGTTTCATGTGGCCTCAACTGGCGAGAAGCATAAGCAACCACATGCCCTTCTTGCATCAACACACATCCAAGACCTAGGCGAGAAGCATCACAGAAGATATCGAAATTCTTGTGGATATCCGGAAGGACAAGCACAGGAGCGGAGGTCAATCGGCGCTTTAGCTCTTGGAAGCTTTCTTCGCACCTTTCAGTCCACTCGAACTTCTTTTCTTTCTTGAGGAGCTCGGTCAACGGTTTAGCATGCTTGGAGAAGTTCTCGATAAAACGGCGATAATAGCCGGCCAGACCAAGAAAACTCCGCACTTGCGTGACCGACTTGGGTTGTTCCCAATTGAGAACAGCCTTCACTTTGCTAGGATCCACGGCGACACCTTTCGCCGAAAGCACGTGGCCTAGAAAAGCGACTTCTTCGAGCCAAAACTCACATTTGGAGAACTTAGCATAGAGCTGATGTTCACGAAGCTTTCCCAAGACAAACTTCAGATGCTCGGCATGGTCTTCTTTCGTCTTGGAGAAAATCAGGATATCATCGATGAAGATGATCACAAAGCGATCTAGATATTCCATGAAGATGGAATTCATCAGCCTCATGAAGGTAGCAGGAGCATTGGTTAACCCAAAAGACATCACGGTGTATTCATACAACCCATAACGAGTCGTAAACGCCGTTTTTGGAATATCTTCGGGTCGGATCTTGATTTGATGGTAGCCCAACCTCAAATCAATCTTGGAGAAGACGGTTGCTCCGGTTAATTGATCGAATAGATCATCAATTCGTGGAAGCGGATACTTGTTTTTGATCGTCACCTCATTAAGAGGTCGATAGTCGACACACATCCGCAGGCTTTTATCTTTCTTCTCCACGAATAGAGCAGAGCATCCCCAAGGAGAGGAGCTCGGTCGAATGAAGCCTTTTGCTTCTAACTCTTGGAGTTGCTTTCTCATTTCCTCCAATTCATCTTGAGTCATCCGATAAGGGCGACGATAGATTGGAGCGGTTCCAGGAACCAATTCGATAACGAATTCAATATCTCGATCCGGTGGTAAACCTGGAAGCTCATCGGGGAAGACATCCGGGAAGTCACAGACTACCGGAACATCTGGAAGATCAGGAAGGGATTTGCCTTCAAGAGCACAAAGATGGGACTCGACGAACTTTGGAGCAAACTGAACGGTTTCACCGGAAGGATGAGAAAGAACCACTGTCTTCGCCGCACAATCAATCAGGGCTTGATGTGCAATCAACCAATTCATTCCAAGAATGACATCGATGTCCGTGGAGACCAAAGCAATTAGGGTGGCGAAGAAATCCAGATTGCCCACCTTGATACAAACATCACGGCATTCTTGGGAGGCTCTCATTATCGATCCCGGCGAAATTATAGCCAAGGAGTTGAGCATAGCCTCATATGGAATATCATGCTGATCCGCAAACCTCTTGGATATAAAAGAATGCGAAGCCCCTGAATCGAAAAGAACTGATGCTGGAACTGAATTAACAAGGAGCGTACCAATCACGACATCGGTTGCCTCCTGAGCTTCTTCGGCGACCACGTGAGTCACGCGACCGCGGTTCACAGACTGATGTTGCGAGTTCGCTTTCTTGGCGGGAATATTGCCTCGAGGTTGACCTTGCGCTGGAGCAGGATTAGGCGCAGGATTCTGTCGCTGAGGACAGTCACGAGAAAAATGACCTGGCTGACCACACTTAAAGCAGGCTCCGAACGGTGGTCTTGGAACAAACTCAGCAGATTGTCCTCCCATTGGTCTCGGCTGGAAACTGGGAGCTGGAGGGCGAGGCACAAAACCGGAGGGTCTTGGGGCGGAAGTAGCGCGGTTAAATGCACTAGCAGGAACCCAAATACGCCTCTTTTGCGGATTGGAAGAAGAGGGCTTCACTGCATCTCGAGCACGCTTTCTAGATTCTTCAAGAACTAGCTTGCCGTGCTCCATCTTGACAGCCTTGTTCATAAGAGCCTGAAAGTTGGCGAAGTCAAAAGGAAGCAGTTCGTAACGAAGCTCCGGATTCAAACCTTTGCGGAACTTCTCCTGTCTGTCCGCATCGGTGGTAACATCACGAGGGGCATAACGCGCCAAATGGTTGAAGGAGTGGAGATATTCGGTGACGTTCTTTCGTCCCTGAGTTAGATTCCGGAATTCTTCCTTCTTGATGTCCATGACACCTTCAGGGATATGTGTTCCACGGAAAGCATCGCAGAACTCCTGCCACGTAACCACGTGACCTTTCTCCTGGATAGCAAGGAAATTCTCCCACCATGCTGCGGCAGCACCTTCAAGCTGATGCGCCGCGAGATCCACGCGATCAGCCGTGGAGATACGCGCTGTCTCCAATTTGCGCTCGATGCTGCGAAGCCAATCATCCGCTTCGATAGGATCTTCTGAACGACTGAATGTCGGAGGCTGCGTTCGAAGAAAATCTGAGATTCCAACTCGAGCTTCGGGTTGGGGAGCAGTGTTCCGGACTAGATGCTCCAGAAGGCGAGTCTGGTCCATTCGATTCCGCTCGATCTGCATCAACACCTCTGCCATGGATGGCGGTGGAGGAGGAATATTATTGCGACCAGAGTCACGACCTTGATTACCAGCAGCAGGCTGGCTACCTTCCGGATGTTCGGCCATCTGAATCAAGAATAGATATGCCACAAAACATGATCAGATCATAAAGAAACTTGAACGGAATTACTCGAATGAATTTCACGATTTACAAGATGAACAGAATCTGAACATGTCAATGGAGTAATCGGTAGAGTCGGTAATAACCGGGACAAGGTAAGAGGGAAGGTAAGGATTCCCTGCACACGTGAAGTCTAACTTTTGAACGAGGCAAGACAGTAGCAAATTCGTTTTTCAACCAAACGAAAGGGTAAGGAAAAGAACTAGGATCGAGAGGGATAAGGAGAAAACAGAGCCACTACTTATGCTTTTCGCAAATCCTTTTTAAGTTCAAATAGTTTTTGCAACTTCTAGACCCAACAACGGCCAAGACAAAGGTCATCCTACAGTCAGTCCTGCTCTGATACCAAAGCTATCGAACCCCAGAATTCATAACAGAGAGGCTTAAGAGAAACCACCCGCTAAGTCGAAACGTCAACCCCGACCTCAACTCCTGGGTGTCAATTCCAAGAGGAGTGGAGTGATATGGCTCCGAATAGCCCGAGACGTCAACCCCAAAGCTTACTCTGGCGAGAGCACAGAGTAGTAGGGTGATATGGTCTCCTCACTCTGTTCCTACTGAGCCGGAACATCAACCCCGAACTCGTCCCCGGCAATTTAATGCACGGCTGGAGTAGGATGATATAGTTCCCAATCTCTCAGTAGTAGAGTCGCTTCACAGGGGTGATTAAACTTAACGACTCTATGATATAAACTCTAAAGTCCTACCCGCAACATGCGCTTCATCACATACACGCACGGCACATGAGCAGGCGAAAACAACCAGATCTCATAGCAGTGACTCTACGACAGAAACTGCAATATTATAAGTTTGAAACTTAACAAACATACATACACACAAGGATCCGAAGATTTAAACACACAGCGGAAGAGTATTAACGGCTACGAAGCCAAACAGTAGGGCCAACAGTGGCAGCGAAAACAAACCAAAATACCGACCCAGGGCAGGATCACTGCCTGGGATTCCCAGCGTCTAGGCGTCGTCGGTGTCGAGCTCTAAATAGAAACCACCCTCGGAAGGGGTAGCTTCCTCTGCAATGAAAACAACAACAATAGCAGGGTGAGTACAAAATTGTACTCCGCAAGACTTACAGTGCGGAAGTAGTAGTGATTGTGCCAGGTATCAACAAAAGGGTAATTGTGGACTAATTTGCGGAAAGCCAAGTTTACCTTTATCAATACAATAAGTAGATTGGAATTCGACTACTAGAGTACCTTTTCAAAGGGATGAGTCGAACACTTCGCGAACATTCCTTACTGCAGATCACCACACCTGAAAAACCCATCGACCCATCCTCGACCACCCTGGGAGGAAGCTGTCGCTAACCACGTCCTTAGAGTTGACAAGTTTTAAAGTTGGTTATAGTTGTCTAATTCGACGCAGGTAATTACCAAGTTGTCCATAACCGCGGACACGGCTGTTCAAACAGTTCTAACCCTGCAGGGGTGTACATCTTTACCTACACGCATCGATCGTCTCTTAATGCTACCAAGTACACACTTCACAAGGTGTGCTAGCAGAGGGTGATCGAACACGACCTTTACAATGCTGTCGACCTAGGTATGAGCCACCCGTACGGGCTAGTCCATGTGCATCAGTCCGGCCGTAACTGCGACACGGTCCCATGCGTTGTGAATCGAGGTACATCCCCGGTCTCCCAGACCGTGTGTCCACCCCACCCTTATATGAGACCACACACCACATCCCCTTTTTCACGCACACGCAAATGGAAACGGCAAACTAATGCAGCTCATACACTAAGTCTAAGCAAATTAGTGAGTCGTGGGTGGCCCCATAATCCACCCGTGTAGAAGTACGCGAATCTTGGGTCAATGTACGTCGATAACCGGTCCTTGCGGGAAGACGAGACAACCCACCATGCTCCCAGCCATGGCCTCTCGTCTAGACCCAGATATGATTAAGTGAGTTCATTAGTATCCCGGTGAACACCCACCTACCACGTAACCCATTCCCAGTGTTGATTCATCTGCTAACCCAGGAATTACGACTTCTACAAGTCTAAGCATGTCTAAGCATAAATAGCTTGATAGCATTCGAACAGTGGATACTAGACTATGCTAGATAGGTTAGGTTAGTGGTGGAGCTGTTTAAGCGACAAGGTGAGTCTTATTCATCGGACTAGGGCTTTTCTTAGCGGAAAAATAGCAGTTGAACGCATGTAATAATGAATTTGAACACAACTAATACTTTGTAAATAATAGGAGATTTGCAACGTGACCAAAGGGGCTGCTTGCCTGGTTGCTCTGCAACGACACCCTGCTCTTGCTCGAGACTATCGCCCTGTGAATCCTCCGGCTCTATCGAGGAAAAACGGAAACACCGGAAACAAGGGCATAATCGTAAATATCAAAATGCACAACATCAGCATGAGATGCAATGCATGCCATGACGTAGAGGATGCAAAATAACAACTAATGCAAGTGGAATCAATTTAATCGGAGTTCGGACGCATAAAATGTCGCGATCCGAAAATCCTCCGGCTAATCGGAAACCCTAATTTGAGTTTTTAGCAAATTGTATTAATCCTAGCATGCAAACATGGATGGAAATGATGTTTTTGAATAGGTCTTCTTTTTCTGAACATTTTGATATATTAATTGCATTTTTCTGATTAACGATGAATTTTCTATGAATTTTACAAGATTTAAACCATTTTTACCCCTTTGTTGTATTTTTCTCAGTAAAATAATCTTTTAAAGAAATTCAAATATAGCAGAGGCTGACATGTGGGCCCTAGGTCAATTCTAGTCAACATTGACTTGAGTCAATGACAGTGGGGCCCACTGTCACCTTTTTCCCTTTTATTTATTCTTTTATTTCAAATCCTTACAACTGGGACCCACAGGTCATATACTCCATTTTATTAATCTTTATTTTATTTTCTTACAGGTGGGGTCCTTATGTCATTGAAATAACTTTAATAAGCATATTTAATGCACTGTTTAGAGATTCATTACATCATTAATCAGTCAGTTAGCATTAATGACCATGGATTAACAGCAATTATGCCAAACAATAATCCGGCACATTGATTATTGTATTAATCATGAGTAAGCATTGATGGCCATCACTGGGGTTAATTAAACCCTAATCCTGTCTGAACAGTGCAATTAAAAGGGCTTCAATGCCCTAACCGACGAAACCGTCGGTCGGTAGCCGACCGACCGTTGGCTCGGTTTAACCACGGGCTCGCCCGGCGCGGCATGGCCGACGGCGAGGCCGGAACAGGGAAGGCGGCGGCGCGGCGAGGCCCTTACCGGCAGGGAGCGGCGGACCGGGACAAGGCGGCGGCTCGGGATCCGGTTGGAGCCAGGGGCGGCGCGACTCGGTGGAGGAGGAGCTCCGACGGAAGGGGAGGTTCGGGCGGCGAGGTGGTGGTGCTCCGGGAGGGGCTCGGCGAGCTGGGGAGGCGGGCTCCGGCGAGTTGCGGGAGGGGCGGGGTGGTGCGGGGAGATGGCGGCGGGGATTGGGGAAGGAGGCGGTGGGGAGGCGCGATGGGAAGGGAGGGAGGCCGGCGACGGGAGGCGCTAGGGGGGGGGTGCGGTGTGAGCAGGAGGAGCACGGGGGAGAGAGAGACCGGGTGGATGAGGCCGACGGGGTGAGGGGATAAGGTTGGGGTTAGCTTAGAGAGGAAGAAAGAAAAGGAGGGGGGGGCGGTTGCGGGCTGGGCCGGGGAGAAGTTGGGCCAAGCAGCCCATCCGGCAGGGGGGAGAGGAGAATGGGTTTAGGGTTTTAGAATTAGGTTTTTATTCTTTGATTTTCTGCTACTCAAATTTCAAACCAATTTTAAAGCCTCTTTTAACAGGAATGCTGAATTCCATTTCTTCCAAACAATTTTTACAGAACATCTTTCTATATACATTACTCAAAATCTATTTAAAGCATGAACGAAACCTTAGCAATATCAAATTGACCTAAAGGTTTTTCTCAACATTGCCCAAGGCCATTCTTGACCTTAAGAAAAGTTTAAAATTTTACATATTTTTAATTCATGGATGGATGACATGATGCACAAACACGGGTTAAGGTTTAGGGACGTTACATAATCCTTGTTTGAAATCACTCGCATCACCCTATGTTCATCTATAATGTTCTTCATTATTGCTTGATCACCAAATTAAATTGAATGTTATGTTAGATTATGGTTTCATATATTTATATGCTTAGTTCTTATATAGTCATTGCTTCTATTTATGTAATGTTCATGCTTAGAATTCATCATGTGATCAATCATGTTTAGTTCAATATTAGGTTTATTCATCCATATAGCTACATGTTGCATGTTTGTATAGTTGAATATAACATACGCATATACAATATAATTTGGTTTTAATAGTTAGTAGACATGAGGTAGTTCAACATGTTAGTTCAATCTTGTTTTTATTGTGGATAAATTTGTTCATATTTAATAAGATTTATATTGCATGATCTTATGTATGTTCCCATATATTGTGTTATATAATATATAACCGAACCTAATATTGCATATAACCTATAACAGTAGAAGCATAATCTTACTAAGAGAATATTAATATAACATATCATATGGTAGTTGATCTTTGTATAATGTGCTCATCACCACCTACTCAAATATAATAGATAGTAATAGGTTATTGTATATGGCATAAGGTTGCTTACTAGTATGTTAGTGTCTTTAATCACACGTAATGATGATTGTTTAGTAAACATGTTTTAATTCCCATGTCACCATGTGTAGATAATATGATAAGATATATATGTGTAGATTTAAATGGAAGTATGACATGATGTTATGCAAAATATAAAGTTATTATATATATAGATGCTTCCTGTTTTAACTAATGGTGTTGTAAAATATTTAGCCATAATGGTAACCTTTGTTTATAGTATGATTAAGATTAAGATTACATGCATAGTTTATAGAGTAAAGTGCACCATTAGGCCAAAACTATAAGCGTTCTGGACAGTTTGGTCACAAAACTGAAAAACGTCACACTTTGGTCCCTAAAATGGTTTAAGTGACTCACTTTGGTCAAAAAACGCACATCGTGGCACATTGGGATGGGTATATATGCAAAAGGCCCCTTGCTATTTCGGTTCTTCTCAATCCCCAATCCTCTATAAAAAGACCGAAGGTGCCGACTAGAGGGGGGTGAATAGGAGGCTAACAAAAATTACTTCTTTTAACTTGATTGAACAGGTTAAGCCTTAAACAGGAACCAGGGTTAGCTAGCTGTGTGACAGGTGAGTGACACAGGCAACAGATGATGTGTAAATTAGCATGCAGCTGTCACACAGGTGCCTAACACAGGTGATCTAAGGACTTTGCAAATGATGAGCAATCAATGTGCCTGTGTAACAGGTAACTGATTCGGGTGTGAGATAAGATATATAGCAACTGAGACATAGCTAATGAAACACAGGTATAAATGAGATCTATAACAGATGAACAAAATAAGTCTAAGATCTCACAAGCAAGCAAGCAAGCAGGAAGCTAAAGACAATACAAGAAAGTACTCAAGGAGACAGTGTGTTTTTCACCGAAGTTCCCAGCTCTTCACAGAGTGGTACGTCTCCGTTGGAGATGCTACTCCGAAGAGATCGCCAGCACCAAATCGTGCTTGTTCTCCGAGTACCTGACATTCAGGCCTCTTTCTTTGCTTGTGGAAGTCCTTTTGCTTGCAGCAGGTAGACTTCGATTCACCTTCACAAACGTCTGGTTCAGCTCACACAAGCTTGGGTGATACCAGCGACTCCTACACCCGTCTAGGAGTAGACACTCCAAAAGTAATGAATTCAACAGCAACAACTCTTGGAGGAACCAATGCTCTTTGCTCAAGAACTCTAACTCTCTCGAACTGACACTTAGGAAACTTTGGCTTTTTGTTCGGTGGGAAGAGGCTTTGCAACGGTTGAATATGATTCACTGGATTGGCAAAGGTTGGTTGGTCGAAGACCTCCCCTGGTCCCCTATATATAGGGTTCGCAGAACCCGACTGTTACACTGTTGCAACGTAGGATTAAGTGAGCCACCGGTGACAGGCACCGGTGACACAGCTACACACTACACCCAATCTATAACCGGCTCGGGCAGACCGACACCTATGTCACCGGAGGCTGACACAGGTGAACCTTTAATTGACGTAGCAGCACTACTTAGTCCGGTCCTGGCACACGACATGCCCTCAGCATACAACTCTCTGAAACCTAATAAGAAGAGAACCTCCGACAGCCCTCCGACTCAGCAGACAAGCCATCGCAGCGCAGGTTCCTTAGCGTTTACAAGCTCTCCCCTAGTACAGAGATGTACCTGAGTCACAGAGCGCTAGACCTCCTGTGACACAGCTGTGTCACACCGGTGACTCTAACCCCTAGGGTTTTCTACTGCTAGCATTGCAGAGTGCAAGCACAAAACCAGTTTCACACTTGTGCAAAACTGTTGACACAGGGCCACTAACCTCAAAGCATTAGTGCCACTGTCCAACATCCTGAGCATTGAGCAATTAGAACCTCCACAGATCATTACTGCATCATTCCTCTTGATAGTATGAGTTTTTCCTATGGACTCAAAGAAACTAGCAAATCTATGCATTACCTGCCCACCAACTGCAGTCACGGCTCTTGATGCATCAAGCCACCATCACCTTACTTGCAACTCCTTGCACAGCACCGGCTTCTTCACAGCTGTGGCACAGCTGCCTAGCACAGCCATTCCTTAGTCCTGAAAACCACCCTTGTACCCTTTTTGGTGGTCATCATTTCCCTGATGACCCTTCTTCCTGGAACCTACTAACCTGCTTACACTCAATGTAAACGTTAGATTTCAGTTTGAGTTGCCATTAACCATCAAAACCAACTTGGGGCCTAGATGCTCTTTCACTCTAAATTAGAAAGCCTCAATCCCTCTTCCTCCAGTTCTCCCCATTGCTGCTGCTCCTCGCCGTGCTCCTCCTGGTGGCGGCCGCGACGACCACGACCACCACCACCGCACTCATCGATGACATGCTCCCGCTGGATGTCTTCAAGACCGGCGTGAAGGAGCGGGAGCCCATGTGATGCGGACATCTCCTGCACCAAGGGTGAAGATACCACGACTCATTCCAATCCACCAAGTCCACCTCCAAAATCTTGTGGTCCAATGACAAGAGCTCGAGCTAGGGCTATATATCCAACACGAGGTGTTTCTATTCCTTGACTCCTTCCCACTTGATCTGAGGTCGAATGGTATACTACCTGATGCTTCAACTCTTTGCTTGCTTAGGTGTGAAGGAACAACCAAGTGGAGCGACGCCAAGGGGAGGAAGGACTTGGGATGCTGCCTGGGAAGCATGTCCGGACATTCCGGACAAGGCGACCCGGACACTCTGGACGTACCAATCCCGGAGACACCGAGATTCCACAACACACCCGGACATTCCGGGCAAGCCCGGAGTCTCCGGACGTCCCCCACCAGGAATGTACTCCTCTCGGGATGGTGCCCGGACACTTCGGCCCCAAGCTCGGACATTCCGGGAGGGTGGCCGAGAACAACGCCCTCCAACTCCACGGTCGGACACTCCGGTCCCCAGGCCCGGAGACTCCGGATGACCCCTGCCCGGAGCGCCAACTCCGACCCTCCGGATGTCCACTGATCAAGACGTCCGGACATTCCGAAAAACTTACCCCGGAATGTCCGGGCCCTACGGCCGGACATTCCAGACAAGTTACCCCGGAATGTCCGGGCGTACTGTCTGCGCACAGTAACGGGCCGAGGCCCATGTAAGGATTTGGCTTAGCCCTCAAGGGTTACGGGGTTAGGGCTATAAATACCCATACCCAAACCCTAATCAAGATTAGACTTGTTGTTAAGACTAATAGAGAGCTTTGCTCCTAATCTAGGGTTTCACCCCTCTAGATTAGGGTTCCATCTTAGGCCTTGTAATCTCCCTTGGATTGTAAGGACCGGCGCGTGCCCCCGGATGGTAATCGAGGCATTCATTGAGAGGAGGAGTTGATTTGGGTCCTAGTTCCAAAGGCTAACCCATTGGGGTTTTGTTGTTGGTTTGGGATTTCATCTAGGCCCTCCTATTTACCCTAGTCCAAATCGTGAAGATCGGGAGCCCTCCGTATCAACTTGGTATCAGAGCTCTAGGTTGACACGATTTGGATTTGTATCCCCTCTTTTCCCTACCCCCAATTGCTAGCTTTGTTTTGGTTTTTCTTGCCTATTTCAAAAACCCCACAAAAAGAGCCCGATTTGAAATCTTGATGCAATTCGGAGTTTTGGGTGAGTTTGGTTGGTTTTGATCCATTAGATCTTTGCTATATTTGTTGATCTAACCTTCCTTTGCGTTGCCTTGGCCTATTACTCATTTTTCCCCTCCGTTTCGTGGTTTTTGGAGCCGCCCCTATTTCAGATGTGAAAACTCCTAGCACACCTGGAGTATCCGGCCTACCCCGGAGTCTCCGGCCTGCAGCAGCCGGAAGTCACTACTCTCGGGACGTGCCCCGGAGTATCCGGGAAATCTACCCCGGAGTGTCTGGATAATCTACCCTGGAATCTCCGGACAGAGCAATTGCAGACTGCATCGAGCGAGGTATAACCATCTATCTTGCTCTCTTCCTTTGTGAGCCAACATCCTCCTTTTGCGACGACTTTGATCCTATCAAGACTAGCTCTTCGATGATTGCTAGGGTTTTGCGCACTTGTTCTATCTAGTTTAACTCTTCCCAAGCAATCAACAACGATAGTCTTGTAAGACCTTGGCACAAAAAAAAGGGAAAGAAAGAAAGAGAAAGAAAACAAGCCAATGCCAATGATCCTTTGTAGAGAAACGCAAGCTTGAAGGAAAATCCGATCAGGAAGGGTAGTCAAGTGTGCAAATCTTTAATCCTATCTTTGCAATTGAGTTAGCGTC
>JAGXJF010003423.1:0-48268 GCA_019208055.1 Stipa capillata
TAGAGATCAAGAAATCAAAGTGGCGAAGAACTCCAGATTGCCCACTTTGATGCAAACTCCACGGTATTCTTGGGATGCTCTCATCACGGATCCGGGGAATGGATAGACAGAGAATTAGGCATTAGCTCGTAAGGGAGGTTGTTTTCCTCAGCAAAACCCTTGGATATGAACGAATGAAATGAAGCTCCCGAATCGAAAAGAACTGATGCTGGAACTGAATTAACAAGGAGCGTACCAATCACGACATCGGTTGCCTCCTGAGCTTCTTCTGCGACCACGTGAGTCACGCGACCGCGATTCACAGACGATGTTTGCGGATTCGCCTTCTTGGCGGGAACATTGCCCCGAGGTTTGACCTTGCGCTGGAGCAGGATTCGGTGCAGGATTCTGTCGCTGAGGACACTCACGAGAAAAGTGACCGGGCTGGCCACATTTGAAGCAAGCCCCAAACGGAACTTTTGGAGTAGAATCAGCAAATTGTCCTCCCATTGGCCTCGGCTAGAAACTGGGAACTGGAGGACGAGGCACAAAACCAGAGGGCCTTGGGGCGGGAGTAGCGCGATTAAATGCACTAGCAGGAACCCAAATACGCCTCTTTTGCGGATTGGAAGAAGAGGGCTTTCACTGCATCTCGAGCACGCTTTCTAGATTCTTCAAGAACTAGCTTGCCGTGCTCCATCTTGACAGCCTTGTTCATAAGAGCCTGAAAGTTGGCGAAGTCGAAAGGAAGCAGCTCATAACGAAGCTCCGGATTCAAGCCTTTGCGGAATTTCTCTTGTCGATCCGCATCAGTGGTAACATCACGAGGAGCATAACGTGCCAAATGGTTGAAGGAGTGGAGATACTCGGTGACGCTCTTCCGTCCCTGAGTCAGATTTCGGAAATTTTTCTTTCTTGATGTCCATGACACCTTCGGGGATATGAGTTCCACGGAAGGCGTCGCAGAACTCCTGCCACGTAACCACGTGACCTTTCTCCTGGATGGCGAGAAAATTCTCCCACCATGATGCGGCAGCACCTTCAAGCAGATACGCCGCAAGATCCACGCGATCCGCCGCGGGGATACCGCGCGGTCTCCAATTTGCGCTCGATGCTGCGAAGCCAATCATCAGCTTCGATAGGATCTTCTGAACGACTGAATGTCGGAGGCTGCGTTCGAAGAAAATCTGAAATTCCAACTCGAGCTTCGGGTTGGGGAGCAATATTCCGAACTAGATGCTCCAGAAGGCGAGTCTGGTCCATTCGATTCCGCTCGATCTGCATCAACACCTCTGCCACAGATGGCGGTGGGGGAGGAACATTATTGCGACACAGAGTCACGACCTTGATTACCAGTAGCATGCTAGCTACCTTCCGGATGTTCGGACCATCTGAATCAAGGAATAGATATGCCACAAAAACATGATCAGATCATAAAGAAACTTGAACGGATTACTCGAATGAATTTCACGATTTACAAGATGAACGGAATATGAACATGTCAACGGAGTAATCGTAGAGTCGGTAATAACCGGGACAAGGTAAGAGGGAAGGTAAGGATTCCCTGCACACGTGAAGTCTACTTTTGAACAGGGCAAGAGAATAGCAAATCGTTTTTCAAACCAACCGAAGAGGTAAGGAGAAGAACTAGGATCGAACAGGATAAGGAGAAAACAGAAGCACTACTTATGCTTTTCGCAAATCCTTTTTAAGTTCAAATAGTTTTTACAACTTCTAGACCCAACAACGGCCAAGACAAAGGTTATCCTACAGTCAGCCCTGCTCTGATACCAAAGCTGTCGAACCCCAGAATTCATAACAGAGAGGCTTAAGAGAAACCACCCGCTAAGTCGAAACGTCAACCCCGACCTCAACTCCTGGGTGTCAATTCCAGAGGAGTGGAGTGATATGGCTCCGAATAGCCCGAGACGGCAACCCGAAGCTTACTCTGGCGAGAGCACAGAGTAGTAGGGTGATATGGTCTCCTCACTCTGTTCCTACTGAGCCGGAACATCAACCCCGAACTCGTCCCGGCAAATTAATGCACGGCTGGAGTAGGGTGATATAGTTCCCAATCTCTCAGTAGTAGAGTCGCTTCACAGGGGTGATTAAACTTAATGACTCTATGATATAAACCCTAAAGTCCTACCCGCAACATGCGCTTCATCACATACACGCACGGCACATGAGCAGGCGAAACAACCAGATCTCATAGCAGTGACTCTACGACAGAAACTGCAATATTATAAGTTTGAAACTTAACAAACATATACACACATACGGATCCGAAGATCCCAACATACCGCGGAGAGTATTAACGGCTATGAAGCCAAACAGTAGGCCAAAAGTGGCAACGGAAACAAACCAAAATACAACCCAGGGCAGGATCACTGCCTGGGATTCCCAGTGTCACGGCCCCGGAATCGCATATGACTAGGGGGAACGAACAGTCGCCAAGGACCGAAGGCATCCGTCGACCGGGTGGCACGGTACCTGCGCCGTACGCACCACAGTGGAGGGATCCGACACCCGACCCCACCGTGGGTCGAGCCGGCCGGAAGCGACAAGACTTCCCAGAGCCACATACTATTCCATGAGTCCGTGTGAAGGTCTAGAGTCGTTCACGAACGGTACCGTGCAGAGTAGAGTCGGAGGAGCCCGGCGGTTCTACCCACACCCTAACCTAGCTCGAAGCTAGTGGGTCGCTCGAAAGCCCGGTAGAACCCACCCACACCCTGCCTGGCCGGCACAGCATCACAGCCAGCGGGTCACTCAACCGAGTTCTCGCTCAACAAAGTAACACAAGGAACGGCCGTAGTCCTTCACGACTAACCCATATACTTCATATCATACACGCAGGGTATATGGGCAGCCTGGAGGAACAACTTGAATATCACAACAAAACACTACGAAATAGAACTACGATATTTGTCCACATCGGACTAGCTATTACAATATTGAAAGCATATCCGAGTACGGAGTTTAAGCAACAGCGGAAACAGTAAAGGTGTCCCACAGCGACATGAGAGCCGCTGATTAACAGTTTAACAAAACAGGTTCCCCGAACCAAATAACCAACCAAGGATAAACCAAATGCACTACACATCGTCGAAGAATTCCTCGACCGCTGGCTCACCTGCAATGATCTAGGAAAAGCCCTAGGTGAGTACAAAGTACTCGCAAGACTTAATCGTGCTTGATTAGATGCCCTAAGCATACTAGTATAGCAGGAATTAAACATGATGCGTGAATATACGTAACAAGATCAAATTACATCAACCACTCTCACATCAAAATATGAATATGTCCTACAATCCAACATTTCCAAAATATCTCTACCAGGGGGTGTGATGGCAACCACATGTCACATGTAAGTCTCAATGTACAATATGGGACACAACGGCCAATATGGGGCACAACGGCCAATATGGGGCACAACGGCCAATATGGGGCACAACGGCCAAAATGGGGCACAACGGCCAAATATGTACATGGACAGGGTTCCATCACCACCACACCTCAAATTTTAATCTCTCGGACCGTCACCGGCAGCCGATCACCCTGAGTGTAGTAAGGGCCCTATCCCTTGGAGGTTGCAAGGCCCCAAGGGCCTCGAGTTACCTGCTACTACACCCCAGCATCACTGTCGCTAACGTCCACGTGTGACAAGAGTAGTTGTTCCGATGGAGTGACCTCCAGGTTGGTATCGCGACATAAACACTTCCAACGCCTCGTCGCAACATGCTCCTCCAGTGATACCAAGCTTATCCATCGGACACTTGCCCTTCGACTCTCACATCTCACTTAAATGGGTTCAAATATTTAATATCTCAATTGACTTCAACCACAACTGACATATCACCCAACAGACCCTAGCATGCTAGTTCGTAACCAAGATAACAATATTCATCATACGACGAGATAAACAGATATTGAGTAATAAAAGGGTGCAACAAGCTCTGCTTGCCTTCGTAGAACTGATCCTGGTCTTGCGTGTAGTCTTGAGCTTGCGGGTCTCCTTCTTCGACGTCTAGTGCAGGAAATTCGAGTATTTGAAATAAGTGATAATGGAACCACCAGCATGTATGCATGAAGATAATGCAAAGGTTATATTGTTTAATAATATATCGACATTAGGGTTGATTAGTTGTCCTAAGCTATATGCGTGTTCAGATTCATGCGATTACAAATTAGGGTTTTAGAGGTAATCACTTATGGCGAAGTGGCATAAACATGCATGTCAATAATTGATTAGTATTCTGGACCAATTGACTAACGCAACTGAAATCAATTAAATTGGAGTTACGAGCAACTAGTTATGCACTTGTCGAGTTAGGGTTTGCGGGGTTCGACGAATAAAGGAGCTAACACCTACAATGTATCATGCATGTACTCTTACTGGGATTTTAGTGGTTCCATGTTATAGAACACCTCACAAGGGTTCCAGAAAGGTGCAATTTGTCGAGATCGGAGTTAGGGTTGAAAATCTAGGGTTTACGGGGCCTCGACGACCACTAAACTTCTACCCTAGATGACAGTGTGTGCATGTGCTCAACTTAAGATTTTGATTCAGCCATCTTGTAGAGTTTTTCACAAGGATTCCAAATATATAAAAATATTCAAATTTGGCCGAGTGGTTTAAAAGTTATGCAAGTTTGAATTTTCATTTGAAATCTGCCCTAGAAACCCTAAATCTAATTGCTGCGGGTACCCAAACCCTACCCAGCAGACTCGCCAAAATCCAACGCGCACCCCAAAATCCACCCGGGAACCCGACTCACTTATCCGAGTCAGCACCCGTGGGACCCCTCGGTCAGCCGCTCTGGCACTCGGGGGCCAACCGCAGAGCGACACGCGGCCCACCCCCACTCTCTTTCTTCTCTCTCTCTCTCGTTTCCGACTGACCCGTGGCCGGCGGCGAGGTTTAGACGGCGGCGCACCACTGGAGAGCTCGCCGGAGGGAGCTCTGGTACTCGGATCTACTCGGGGAGGGCACCAAAAGAGTCAGGGGCTCACCCTGGGCTCGGATCAGTGGTCGGAGAGGGCTGAGGTGGTCGGGAACGTGGTCGGCGACGGGGACCGGCGGTGAGGGCTCTCGGAGGTCGACGTCGGGGGCGTTCCAGTCGGAGATCTGCGATGAGGATGAGTGGAGGGGGTTAAGGGGAGTGAGGGGATCCTCTGGAGCTAGAAAAGGGGAAGAATGGAGAACCAGGGAGTGCTTGGGAGCTCGTCGGAGTAGTCGGCCGGACTTGAGGAAGAAAGTGGGGCGACGTGCTGGAGGCTTGGATCTGTGCGCCAGAAGGTCGAGGAGGGTGAGGAATAACCAGGGGAGCAACTAGAGCACGAAGGGGGGGAGGATTGCTCACCGGAGGGCACTGGATTGCTCGTCGGAGTTCAATGGCAGAGGCGGCGGAGCAACTAGGGTTTCTGTAAATGGAAAAGGGGAGCTAGGGTTCTTCGGGAAGGCACTGAGGGAGATGAGGAGCGGTCGGGACAACCCTTTTAAAGGGCGGCGGCAGCACGGACCGGGGCTGCCGGGATCAGAGCACCGCCCCGCTCGGCCAGCCGGCGTCGGAGGCGTGGCCGAAGGGGCCTGACGCGCGGGCCCGGGCGACACGGCAGAGGAGGGAGCTGACAGGGGGGGCCCGCCCTGTCAGCGAGAGGGGAGATGCGCGCGGGCGCACGAGGGGAAGTGGGCCGGCCAGCTGGGCCGGCCGAGCAGGCCTGTTAGGTTTAGGTCCGAGTAGGTTAGGTTTAATTCTTTTTCTTTTTCTTTTATCCTGATTCTTCCCCACGACATTTTATGTGTAAATATTTCTCCAAATTAGCTGAAATTTTTATCAGTCCCTTATGATATTATTCTTGAGTTGCTGTAGAAATTTGAACTCAATTGGAGTTGATTTGAGTAGGGATCCAGTACAACTCTAGGGTTTTGACCTAATCGGCAATTTGAACTAGAGGTAGGTCCTAGGGTTCTCCAAAAATTATGAAATTTGGCAGGGGGCTAGCATTCACTAATTCATGCTCATTTCCAAAAATTTATGCAATTTGATCCACCCTAGCTTGCTTGTCGACTTAACCCTAGTTTCTCGGACTTTAGGGTTTTACCTCGGACAATCCAATCAGGCTATGATGTCATGTGGGTTTTGGACAATTCTTAGGAGATGATTGTTGGGAAAGTTGGAAAGGTTGGAAAGGGGGATTCACTGGTGGGACCCACTAGACCCACCCCCTTATTAGTGCTTTTATCGAGGTTCGATACTTCAAATAAATTGATTGGTGTTGATTTCCACAAATTGAGTTTTCAAGGATGAGATATGCACATATTCTATAGTTTCAATTACATTGATTGGTGTTTGCAATCATTCCTACCGAGGATGAAATATTTACGTATTCGACAATACATCAATACATTGTTTCAAAAGTTAACAAGTGTGGGGTGGATGGGATGCCATGTATGCATGGATGTAATTAAACCCTAATCGAGACTTGGGACTTACACGGGATGACTTGAGAATGTGGTGGGAGATAAAGCTTATGACATCTTTAAATGGGAGAAAGCAACGGACGACGGGAGGCTGTTGTCTTCCACACCTCGTACGCCAAAAAATGATGACCACGGTGGGCATGCTAATGATGATGTTGACATGGAGGATAGAGTACCAAAGCGGTCTGAAAATTCCAAGCAGGACTCGCATCACGACGATGGGGATGCTAGGGTCGGGGGTGACGCAGCAAGGGCCAAGGAGGTGGCTGGCTGCCCTCCTACTGCGGCAGCAAGCCTGGTAGCTATGGCAGCCTTGGCCCCAGCTGCCGCACTGCCCATGGCAGTGGCTGCCACCTGGTGCTATGCCGACTCTCCATCGGTGGTGACATCCAATATTGGAGAACATCACACCCCAGGTTCTAGAGAAATTATAAATCAAAAAAGGTACATGTCTTGCCTCCCCAGGTCGAACGTGGATCATTTGATGACTCCCAAGCACCCAAAGTCCGGGTGTGCAATGGACTAAAGCCTCGCCGGATGAAGTCGTCGGCTACGTCCCAGGCAAAAAAACCACGTTGATTAAGGTAGGCGATTTCATCAACTCGTAACTGGAGGAAGGGACTCAATTCCGGTTCCTCCGACCACGTCTTGGCTTAGATCAGCGTGGCACACTGAAATGCCATGCCCCCGGCAATATGGGATTGGCAATAGAACCATCTATTATGCCAACCCAACCTCGAGTTCTAGCCAGGGAAGCTAATATACCTCTCTGACTTGCCTTCTCAGAACTAGAAGTCGGTGCCACCAAAAACTCGGCTTGATGGCCTCGTCAAAATATAAAAATGATGAAAGAGATCGAGGGAATGGTGAATTCTAAGATAAGATTCGCACAAATGCGTGAAAACACTCAGCATCACAATCGAGTTCGGATTCAAATGAACCAATTCTAATCCGTAGAATTGAAGAACAAAATGAAAAATGTTGGATGGAGGAAAGAAGAAACTACACTCAAAGAAATTGGCAAGACCATGATCCATCCTGGATTAGGCGCTAGGAATGTGTGATCACCGGCAGAGCGGAATTCAACTCCATGATACGACTGGAGGGCTCCAAGCCCCTTTGTATCCTCCAGGTGATCGGAGGTGATCTCCGACCTCATCTCGGTATCCATCCTAGGTGAAGATGGCCCTTGGTCAGCGAGATTCTTCTTGTCCATCTTCGAAAACTGGATGCCAGAGCAAGAAAAGTGCAAGAACAAGCAGGAGAAAGAAGACGAAGTGGTTAGAAGGATAGAGACTAGAATGCAGTGAAAAGCCCTTGGGTTCCCCCGAGGACTTATAAAGGTAAAAAGCTGTGCAATCCCGACTATCCGTGCAAGTGATCCAACAGCAACCGAGGCCACAATCAGCGGTTCACGTCCCATCGTAGATAATGCACGCAGTGACTTTATGCACATGAGTAGTTGTTTGCACAAAAAATAAGGAGTAGCAGGCGCATGACCCCGTCAAACATGCCATAAGTTTTTCACTTCACCACATCAGTTGCAGAAAAAAGGGGAAAGATTCTCACCACCATGCGAAATCTCCTCCGTGACGGTTCAAATTTTGAAAAACCCACCGGTTCAAATAAGCATGATTGAAAAGTCACAGGGATGGGCCAAGCAACCGTTGAAACTTCTCAGAGTCCCTACTCAGACATGGGACTACTCAGGAGCTTCTTAAGCTACTCGGGAGTGCTCGATTCCCGATTAAGAAATTTGGATGATCAAGGGCCCAAGTGGACGACTCATTCTACTCAAGAGTTCTTACGACAACTCAGGAGAGCATTTGCTCGAATGTTATCCTCGACTGGGTTGATTCCTTTGATCTATCCTGGTCTTATTTCATATACTGATGGGGGGCTTGATAATGAGTAGTGTACAACTACCGTATACGACGACAATATCCATATACGAATACACCACGACTTAGCAGTATCCTAACTACCCAGGGAAGTGTGTACCCTAGAGAAGGACTCTCGGTCGATAAGGAAACCACCCGTGGGTATCCGGGACTCCTTAAACTAGGCAATCAATCCTGCTGTTTAGGGAAAGTGGAATCCTACTCCAGGGACGAGTCCGTATCTCTTACAATATGATATTACCCTCTATAAAAGGATCCCCAAAGCCTTCGAAGAAGGGAAGCTCAATAATTTCAATAAGCTTTAGAGAAGACAATCTGCTTTGGATTCCACAACCCTTTCAAGATCAATCGACTTTCGAGCAAGTAGAAGGGAAGATCAGCCCCGGGAACCACCTCAGACTAGTTGTAAATCCCATCTAGAACTAGGCACCCCCTTGTACTCTCTTTCGAGATCAATATAAGCCAACAAGACGTAGGGTCATTATCCTAAGGGAGGCCTGAACCTGTATAAAGCCTTGTCGCTAGTGGGCCAATTCGTCGTCAGCTTCCCGGTATGATCCCCTTCTCTCTCTCATCCACGTATTACGTAAGATCGGTAGTTTACCGATCGTCGATAGTTTCCATTGTTTGTTCAGTAACATTTTCTAAGCAATATGAGTACCTATGTATCTAAAAGGGAAGTTCCCAAAAGCACATGTCAAAATATCCCCATAGATCTATTTTTTCTCGAATGCCTCCTCTAAACAATACAACTCACTTTTATGAAAGTTAATCTTCCGCCGAGCAAGTTGCTCAAAAATACATAAGATGAACTTTAAATTCCTAGTTTGCTCAACACTGTCCTCAGTCATCAATATAGTGTCATCATTATATTGTAAAATAGCTAACCCACATTCAACCAACTGAAGCATCAAACCTGTAAGTAATCCTTTTTCTTGTGCCCTGTGAACCAATTCCGCTAAATCATCAGCAATCACATTGAACAACACAGGTGAGAGTGGATCCCCTTGTCTCACCCCTTTATATGTACTGAAGTATTCCCCTTTTTAATTATCACTAACATTAACCTTGCCCCCAACAACCAATTTCATCATCAAGTCACACCATCTATCACCAAACCTTTTTGCTTGTAGCATTTGGTACAAAAAAGGCCATCTAACTATATCAAATGTTTTCTCAATTTCAATTTTGAAAAACACATGAAATTGTTTCTTAACGTGTAATTCATTTAGTGTCTTATGTAATAGTGAAGGTGACATGGCACCCGGGTATCATCAAGGAGGACGAATCCGGCCTCCCGGCCACGGGATGGGCCGGGCCAGCTACTCGGAGTCCGACTACAACACGGGGGCGCCTCACCGACGTGGAGTACAAGGCAAGGACTAATACCTGCCCGGCTTACCCGGGATTGGTTGTAACCGAATAGGAAACATATCTGTTAACCCGATCCGGACTCTGTAACCCTACCCCGGCCGACTATATAAGGCCCGGTAGGGGACCTCCGATCGGCAGACCACCTCATCTGACTTAATCTCTATTGTTTCATAGCTCAGGCCCCTTCGAGATCAATTCTCTAGGGCTTGCGGCACTCGGGATACAGCAATACCAACCACAAAACACAGGACGTAGGGTATTACCTCTCCAAGAGGGCCTGAACCTGTCTAAATCTTGTCTCCCGTGTGCACCCATCCAGATTTGCTGTGCTCACGCCGCCCCATAAGTAGTATTGCCGGAATAATACTCCGACAGTTGGCGCGCCAGGTAGGGGAGGTGCGCATAGATCCATCTGCACGAATCCGGATGGGCTTCGTCAACGTCAACAGCGTCTTCGTCCCGGGAAGCATCATGAGATTCGCTCTCGTAAACGCTGTCCCGGATCCCGGCCAGCTTTTTCGATTTGGAAGGCTGAATTTCATTGCCGACAAGGTCGGCCAGCTTCACCTCTGCTACTCGGTGACACCCCGACCAGCAGAGGTCCCTGCAGCTCTTCAGCACGGGCTCTCCCTCGAGCCCGCGCACTCGGCCCCTCTCCTCAGGGAAGAGGCTTTGCCGAAACCGGATCCGTTTGTCGCGCATGAGTTCGCACTCGGATCCCGACTGGTGGGAGCAATTGACTCTCTCCTTCCTGTCCTCGAGTACTACTCAGACGAGGATGAGAGTTCTGGCAGTCACCACCCGTCCCGGGAAGTCTTCATGGCCAACGTCGACTCGGCAGATGGCGATGATGGCCAAGAGGTCCCCATTGTGGAACAAACACCGGCTGAGCTCGAAGCCACCCGACTCCGACTCCTTGCTAAGGAGGAAGAGTTGATCGAGCAACAAACACGGCTCGCCCGCCAGCGTGACGACCAGCGACGCAACGACGACATGAGGGTTCGGGGACGTCAGGTCCACAACGAGCTCCGCATGCGTGAAAGGGAAGGGGTCCCGATATTTCCTCTCCTGAGTCATAACATCGTCGCGGCCACGATGGCGGCACGCGCCATCGAGATCCCCGAGGGCAACCCGGGTCATGATGAGCTTCGCCGACTTCGAGTGCTGTTAGAGGAAACCGCCCTCCAGCATGCCGAAGCTTCAGAAGGTCATCCCGGCTCCTCGGCAGGTGCAAGGAGTCGGAGCTCTTCGCCGCCGAAAAGCCCGTCTAATGCGGGTGGACGGCGAGCAACCCCCGACCGACGACAGCCGGCCGGAGATGTTCGCGAGCGACTCGGTCCAGACCGAGACGCCCGCGGCACCATAGCCGCCCGAGCCCGCGCCCGACAGGACGCGGACAAAAACGCCCGTCAAGCTGCACCTGTCCGCGAACGACTCGGCCCAAGGGACCCAGCCGGTGCTGAAGGAAGCACTCATCCTGGGTCCAGGAGAGACGGTCGTGGCGACCACCGCAACGACAGCGGCGCCACCAGCCGAGGACGTTCTCCCACTTCCTCCGGCATGGGATACTCGGGCCCAAAAGCTTTCGGCCCCCGTATCCGCAGTGTCATTTTCCCACCACGGTTCCGAGTCACCGGCATCGACAAGTACACCGGAGAGACTCGGCCGGACATCTGGCTGGCCGACTACCACACGGCGTGCAGGACCAATGGTGGGAACGACTACGTCGCGATCCACTACTTGCCACTGTTCTTGGCTGACTCGGCTCGAGCCTGGCTCACCAGCCTGCCTCCGGGTTGCATCCATACATGGAGCGACCTCGAGACTCTTTTTGTGAACAACTTCCAGGGCACGTACAATCGGCCCGGGAACGCGTGGGACCTCCACAGTTGTACAAAAAAATCGGATGAAACTCTCCGTGAGTACATCCAACGCTTCTCCAAGAAGAAGAACTCCTTGCCCAAGGTCCGAGAGGGCGACGTCATCACTGCCTTCTCCAAGGGAGTTTGAAGCACGGACCTCATTCACAAGATAGCGCGCAAGAATCCTTAGACCACGTGCGAGCTCTTTGATATAGCCAATAACTTCGCCACCGGTGAAGAGGCTGTCCGCAGTGCTACTCGGGACGACAAGGGAGGAAACAAGGGCAAAAAGTTCCGACTCACCCAGTCGGGACGCCCAACCCGAGTCATCCAGGAAGAAGCACCGGAAGCGTAAAAGCGGAGATCTCGTTGCCACGGCTGAGCGCGCCCCGCCGCGCCGACCTCAGCGCACCAACGCGACCTTCGAGGAGATGATGAGTCAGCCGTGTCACTTTTCATGGACCCAAGTCCAATCATCTGACGCGCGACTGCAATCTCTTGAAGAACTTGAACAAGCCTTACAACAGCAACAAGGGAAAGAAGGAACCCCCTCAGGACGAGGGAGACGAATTTCCCAAAGAGACCGCTTGCTTGATGATCTTCGGCGGCCCGAGCGGCTACGACTCCAAGCGTCGCCAGAAGATTATTGATCGAGAGGTCAACGCAGTGGAACCGGCCGTGCCCAAGTACCTGCGATGGTCCGAGTCCGTAATATCATTCGGACGCGCGGACCACCCCGACTACATCCCCCAGCCGGGACGATTCCCCTTGGTGGTGGACCCGATCGTTTGCGGCGTCCGCCTTACCAAGGTCCTCATGGACGGCGGGAGTGGTCTCAACATCCTCTACGTCAAGACTCTTGACGACATGAAGATTTCTCGTTCTGAGATCAAGCCGACTGGTGCCCCCTTCCACGGGGTGGTGCCCGGCAAGATGGCGAGTCCACTCGGGCAGGTCAGCCTGCCCGTCACCTTTGGCACTCCCAACAACTTTCGGACCGAGACTCTCACCTTCGAGGTTGTCGACTTCCCGGGATCATACCATGCCATCCTGGGGCGCCCCTGCTACGCCAAGTTCATGGCTGTGCCCAGCTATGTCTACCTGAAGCTCAAGATGCCGGGCCCCCATGGGGTAATCACGGTGCAAAGTAGCTTCCAGCACGCTTACACGTGTGACCTGGAAAACTGTAACCTCGCCGCTGGCCCAGATCGCCGAGGCCACGCTTACTGACCTCAAGTCGGCCGTGGTGGAGGAAGCACCTCCGGCTAAAAAGGCTAGGACGTCAACATCCTTCCAGCCGGCACGGGACACCAAGGCCATCCAGCTCGACCCCGAAGACCCCTCGAAGACGACGCAGATCGGGACTGCGCTCAGCGACAAATAGGAAAGCGCGCTTGTCAGCTTCCTCCGGGACAACCGGGATATCTTCGCATGGACCTCTTCCGACATGCCCGGAGTCCCACGGGAGGCTGCCGAGCACTCTCTGAACGTTCGGCCGGATGCCAAGCCGGTCAAACAGCGCTTGCGCCGATTCGCTGAGGATAGACGACAGGCTATAGGAGAAGAAATAGCCAAGCTTTTAGCAGCCGGCTTCATTAAAGAAGTGTATCATCCCGACTGGTTAGCGAACCCAGTTCTTGTTCGCAAAAAGAATGGAAAATGGAGGATGTGTGTTGATTATACCAGCCTTAGCAAGGCATGTCCCAAAGATCCCTTTCACCCTGCCTCGCATCGACCAAGTGGTCGATTCCACGGCCGGGTACGAGATTTTATGCTTTCTCGACGCCTACTCGGGCTATCATCAGATCAAGATGAAGGAGGATGACGAGATCAAGACATCTTTCATCACTCCGTTTGGCGCCTTCTGCTACGTCTCCATGCCTTTCGGCCTCAAGAATGCAGGCGCTACGTACCAACGGTGCATACAGCGCTGCCTTCAGTCGCAGATCGGTCGGAACGTACAAGCCTACGTCGACGATGTGGTGATCAAGTCCCAAAAGAGAGAAGACCTCCTGAGTGACTTGGGAGAGACCTTCTCCAACCTTCGAAGATTCAGCATGAAGCTCAACCCCGAGAAGTGTGTCTTCGGGGTCCCTTCGGGCAAGCTACTCGGCTTCATCGTTTCCGAACGAGGAATCGAGGTCAACCCGGAGAAGATCGATGCCATCATCAAGATGGGTCCACCGAAGAACCTCAAAGACGTCCAGCAGCTAACCGGGTGCATGGCAGCTCTCAGCCGGTTCATCTCCCGACTCGGCGAGAAGGCCATGCCCCTCTACAAGCTCATGAAGAAGTCGGAGACCTTCACCTGGACCCCCGAGGCCCAGGACGCCCTTGACAGCTTGAAGAAGTTCTTGACTACCCCCCCGGTGCTTGCGTCTCCCATGCCCAATGAACCACTGCTTCTCTATGTTGCAGCAACTACTCAGGTAGTCAGTACGGTCCTGGTGGTGGAACGCTCCGAGCCCGGTCACATTCAGAAAGTCCAGCACCCGGTCTACTTCATCAGTGAAGTCCTCTCCGAGTCCAAGGCGCGGTATCCTCAGATACAGAAGATCGCCTACGCAGTGTTCATAACGTCACGGAAGCTAGTCCACTACTTCCAGAGGCACCCCATCACGGTGGTCAGCTCCTTCCCGATCGCAGATGTCATCAACAATCGCGACGCCACGAGTCGGATCGCCAAGTGGGCAATGGAACTAATAGCTTTCAGCATAGTCTACGCCCCTCGCACGGCCATCAAGTCCCAGGCTCTCGCCGACTTCATGGCCGAGTGGACAGAAGTCCAGTCCCCGCCCTCCATCATCGACCTCGAGCACTGGACACTCTACTTCGACGGCTCTCTGATGCTCCAGGGCGCGGGGGCTGGCGTTGTGCTCATCTCCCCCAAGGGTGAGCGTTTCAAGTACGTGTTGCAGCTCCACTTCCCGGCATCCAACAACGTTGCCGAGTATGAAGCTCTGCTCCACGGTCTTCGTCTTGCGGCTTCACTCGGGATCCGCCGCCTCCTCGCGCGCGGCGACTCGGAACCTGTCGTCCGGCAGGTCATGAAGGACTGGTCGTGCCGAGATCCCTCCATGGAAGCCTACTGCCAAGAAGTCCGCAAGCTCGAAGCCAAGTTCGACGGTCTCGAGATCACTCATGTCTTGCGCCGAGACAACGAAGTCGCGGATGCACTCGCCAAACTAGGGGTCCAGCCGGGACGTAGTTCCGACTGGAGTTTTCCTCCAGGAGTTGCATGCCCCTTCTATCAAGGCGGACACAGCACCCGAGCCCGAAGAACAGCAAGTCCCGGAGAGTGACGCCGCGCAGCAGCCTTCGACAGAAGTCCTCACCGTCACTCCCGACTGGACCATTCCCTTCCTCGACTACCTCCTGCGGGACACCCTCCCGTCGGACCGAACTGAGGCACGCCGCATAGCGCGACGGGCCAAGGCCTTCGTCGTCGTCGACGGCGAGCTCTACAAGAGGAGCACCTCCGGGATCCTCCAACGATGCATACCCCAAGAACAGGGAAAGCAGCTCCTACATGATATCCACTCGGGCGTATGTGGACACCACGCGGCGCCCGGGGCACTAGTCGGGAAAGCCTTCCGACAAGGTTTCTACAGGCCGACTGCTGTGTCCGACGCAGAGCACATTGTCCGCACTTGTGAGGGATGCCAACGCTTCGCTCGGCAGACACACTTGCCGGCTCAGGCTCTCCAGACCATCCCGATCACCTGGCCCTTCGCGGTCTGGGGTCTGGACATGGTCGGCCCTCTCAAGAAAGCTCCCGGGGGCTACACACACCTCTTCGTCGCAGTCGACAAGTTCACCAAGTGGATCGAAGCCAAGCTGGTTGCCACGATAACCGCCGAAAAGGCCGTCGAATTCATCCGGGACATCGTCTTCCGTTTTAGCGTGCCCAACGGCATTATCACAGACAACGGCACCCAGTTCACCGGCCGAGCCTTCCTCGAGTTCTGTGACGACTACAATATCAGCCTCGATTTCACCGCCGTGACGCATCCACGCACCAACGGGCAAGTCGAGCGGTCCAACGGCTTGATACTGCAGGGCCTCAAGCCCCGAATCTTCCAGCGACTGAACAAGTTCGCAGGCAAATGGGCGGCTGAGTTGCCATCAGTACTTTGGAGCCTTCAGACCACGCCCAACCGGTCCACCGGTTACACACCCTTCTTCATGGTCTTCGGTGCCGAGGCAATCCTCCCGACCGACCTGGAGTATGGATCCCCCCGCGTCCGTGCATTCAGCGAGGCTGAGTCGGAGGAGGCCCGACAGGACGCTCTCGACCAGCTCGAGGAAGCCCGCGAGGTGGCGCTCCTTCGCTCTGCCAAATACCAGCAAAGCCTTCGGCGGTACCACAGCAGACATGTACGCGGCCGCTCCTTCAATGTCGGCGATCTGGTTCTACGCCGAGTCCAATCAAGCAAGGATCAGCACAAGCTCTCGCCGCCATGGGAGGGTCCGTACATAGTCACCGAGGTGCTACGCCCGGGGGCTTACCGACTGAAGGACGGCGACGGCAACATCCTCACCAACGCATGGAACATTGAACAGCTACGTCGCTTCTATGCCTAAGTGTTTTATGAACTTGAATACATGAATAAAGAGCCTCCTTTTTTCATCCAAAAGCAAGTCTTCCTTTCTCCCGACTAAGCCTGCTACGCCCGCCCGTAGCAGGCACTCGGCTCATACACGGCTCTGTCCGCGCGGAATGCTTAAGTACTGTGTATAAAGTCCAACGTTAACTCTTCGACTCCAGTCACCGGTTTACGCCACACCCTTGCGCTACTTGGGACACACGCCACCGGCTAATCCCTATGCCAAGGAGGCTACAACGGATTGGCGAAGAGCACAAACGAACAAACTAACATACACAGGAACGAAAGTCTTTTCCTGAACAGAACAAAAACTTGTTAAAAAAGCAAGTACTTAATTTACTCGGCATCCCCGAGTCCTTTACAAAGTTTACTCGGCACCCCCGAGTACTTTACAAAATTTACTCGGCTAACCCGAGCAGTTTACAGCTAATCCTATCTTCTACAGGCCAGACCGCTTCAAAAGGGTGTCGGCGGTAGACTCGACGGACTGCACCAGCCCCGGAATGTCTTCATCCGGCAGATCCGGGGCATACCCTTCCCCGATCGCCTCCATGTCCAGCGACGGGTAGTGGGACCGTGTCACTGCCAAGATTAGGCTGGCCCCCGTCCGCGCGCCCTCCGCCTCGATGGACGCCACCCGGTCGGGGACCTGGCGCAGCCGCTCGGCCACTAACGCGACGGAGTCAGGCGCCGTGTCGTCCGGCCAGGCGGCGCCACACGCCACCTGCCCGGCCTTCATCAGCGACTCGATCATCCCCCTGGGACTTCTCGAGACTCGCCTTTGACTCTGCAGCAAAAGGCAACGCCTAAGCAACGACGACTAACAGGACAGAAAATGCCAAAGTCCGCAGGGGCACTTATCGGACTCCGCCGTTGCGGCTGCCTTCTTCGCGGCTTCGGCGGCCGCTTCCGCTTCCGTGGCCCTCTGGGACGCCGACTCGGCATCACGCCCGAGCTGCGCCTCCATCCTCTCCGCCAAGTCCGCTTGGGCCTTCTCCGCCGTGAGCGCCTCTTCGAGCTTGCGGATCTGCGCCTCGGCGTCATCAAGGTCCCGGGCACGGGCCTGCGCCAGCTCGGCCTCGCGTCCGAGTTGCTCCGCCCGGGCCTTCTCCGCCGCGAGCGCATCTTCGAGCTCCCGGGCTTGCTCCTTGGCGGCGTCGAGGTCCCGGGCGCGGGCCGCCATCGTGTCAAGCTCCGCCCCCAGCCGGGCAACCTCCTCTTCGGCGGCTGCAAGTGCCAGCGTGTCAGCGACGACAACAACATAAAAGCGGCAGGAGAAATGCAACGGGCGAATCAGCTTACTCACCCCGGGACTTGGCCATCTCCTGCGACAGTGCTGCCTGCAGGCCGTTGATTTTCACCCCGCGCCTGCGGGCCGCGTCCTCTGCCGACTGCCGGTCTGCGGTGAGCTTGTCCCACTCGGACTTCCGCAGCTCCAGCCGCTCGATCACCGGCAGCCGGTCTTGGAGGAAGGCGGTCTTGTCTTGCGACCGCTTGTTCAGATCCTGCAAAAGGGAACGAGCACACGTTGAAGTCACTTGGGACGATTGTTATAACCCTCCACTCGGTCCCAAGGACCCAGCAGAGGCTCGGGGGCTACACCCTCTGGGTGCACTGTTCGTGCACCCAGAGTCAGAATACAAGCAAAACGACAAACTACACCCTCTGCCCGACTACTCCTAGTCGACCGCAGGCTCGGGGGCTACACCCTCTGGGTGCACTGTTCGTGCACCCAGAGTGAAGACTACAAAGAAAAAGCAAAGGGCCCTCCGCTCGACTAACCTATTCGGGCAGAGGCCCGGGGGCTACCCCCTACGGAGATACTCCTACAAGGGGAGACAGTCGGCTTACCTCCATTAAAGGACGCAGCCTGCCGTTCAGCAGGTTGGCGCCCTCCTTCGCCGCCTTCAGCAGGGCCAGGAGGATATCTCCGATCTGGGCCGCGGCCTCTGTGGCCGCCTGCCACACCTTCTCCTCCTCGACGTCGTCGACCTTGACAGTCGATGATTCCGAGCTCCCCTCCCCGATCCGGAGTGGCCGGCGCACCAGCTCCGAGCATGGCTTCGTGGGTAGAGCCGCGCTGAATTCCAGCATCGGCGAGGGCACGCCGGGCTCGCCCTCCGCCATCTCCGTGTCCCGGCTGACGCCCGCAGACCCCACCAGCACCAAAGCTCCCGGGGAGGCTTCCTCCTGGGGGGCGACTGGCGAAGTGGGCCGCGCGCCCGGCTGCCCGGAGGAAGGTGGAGGAGTGCTTGCAGGCGGAGGCGACGGCGACCGGCGGGTTGGAGAAGTCGCAGCAGCCGGAGGAGACGGGGCCCGGGCGTCCGACGCCGGGAGATCCGCGCTCTGGCTCGACGCCGGGCCACTCAGGGGTGCTTTGGAGAGGTCCCCCACCTTCCGAGTCCTACAGAAGCGCATTTAACCATGTCAGCATGCACAGAATTAAAAGACCAGAAGACTGCCAGGGCCACTTACTTGGAGGATCGGGGAACTTGGAGCCGCTTCTTGGCCCCCGCGCCTTGCCCCCCGGGTGCAGCGGCAGTCGGGGTCACCGAAGCCCCCGGCCCACCTTGCGGCCCGAAGGCGGTGTCGGCATCTCTCTTCTCCCCCCGACTGGGGGGAGCGTCGTCTTCGGCCGCCCGAGAAGCTTCACTCGAGGCGGCAACCGGCACTGTCGGATCAGCGCCGGCGGCGGAGCCCTCCTACTCCGTCACCGCAGCTCCTGTGGTGGCCGGTGCCACAGGACCCTCACCAGCGGCGGCGCCCTCCTGCTCCGTCGAAGCAGGCTCCGTGGCAACTGGAGCCACGGGATCGACACCAAGGGCGGCGTCCTCCCCCCTCGCCCGCGCGGCTCCCACGGTGGCCGGCGCCACCGGGCTAGCGCCCGCGGCGAAGCTCTCCTGCGCCGCCGCAGGGGGCTCGGCGTCAATCGGCGCCACCGGATCGGCGTCGGCGGCGACGTCCTCCTGCTCCACCGGCGTACTCCCCGACGGAGCCGTCGGGCTGGCAGGGGAAGCAGAGTCATCCCGCACGGGCGAGACGGCGCCCCTCATGATGACAGTTGGGCTCCCCTCCTGGGCGGTGCTCGCCGGCCGCCTCCGCCTCCTCATCAGGAAGGCGCTGATGTCGTCCGAATCTTCCTCGTCTTCCTCCTGGGTGGGCGAGCTCGGCGGAGGCGGACGGGGCGGAGCGACCGGCGGGACCCTCGAGGACCCGGCGCCTTTGGAAGAGCCGGTGGCCTTCGAGGACCCGGCGCCTTTGGAAGACCCGGCGCCCCTTGAAGAATGGGCGCCGGAGGTGGAAGACCTGGTGCCCACCGGAAGGCGAGCGCCGGAAGCAGAAGACCCGGCGCCTCCCGAGTGCTCGACGCCGGAAGGAGGAGCCCCGACTGCTCCTGACGGTAGCGCCCCGCCGCTCGGGATGCCGGCGTATTGCAGCTGGTTCCAAACCTCGTCCTCCGGGAGGGGGGCCTTGGAATGGAAGCCGAACAACACCTGCAGAAGCATAAGAGAAAACCCCGAGTAAGAATCGGTCGAGGAATGGCGAAGTCACCAGGTGGGATGAACTCGGGTACTTACGTCACTCGGGGGATTCGCCCGGCAGAAGGGAGCCGGCCACTCAGGGAAGACCAGGCGTGTCCCCTTCTCCAAGAGCCTCTCGAGCCGGCTCTGGATCTCGCCCTCGGTGAGCTCCTCCGCGGACTCCCGAGTCGGGTCGCCCTCGCCGGAGTACTCGTACATTGGATGCGCCCGCAATTTAGCCGGTTGCACCCTCCAGCGGACAAAGGTCGCGGCGACGATCGCTCCGGTGACCCCGGCCTCCATCGCCGTCGCGAGCTGCGCCATAACCACCGAGACGCTGTCCTCCTCCCTCTCAAGTGGCGGGTCCGACCAGCTCAGCTTGATCACCGGCGGTTGACCCGAGAAGGGAGGCAGTGACGGCGCCGGGTTGGCGCAGTAGAACCAGAAGGCGTGCCACCCCTTGTTGGACGTCTGCATCGGCGGGGCCGAGTAGCTCTTCGCGGTTCCCGACCTCAGCTGGAACCCGGCGCCTCCCACCACGGCCGGGTGGTCCCTGCTCGGCTGAGGCTTCACCATGAAGAGGTGCTTCCACAGGACAAAGTGGGGCTGGATGCCGAGGAAGCACTCGCAGAGCGTGATGAAGCAGGAGACGTGGAGAATGCTGTTCGGGTTGAGGTTGTGGAGCTCCAATCCATAGTAGTAGAGCAGCCCCCGCAAGAATGGGTGCGCTGGCACGGAGAACCCCCGCTCGAAGAAGAGTCCGGGGACGACCAGCTCGTCGGTGTTCGGGGTCGGAAGGTTCTCCCCCTCGGCGGGACGCCACTCGACCAACTCCTTCGGCGGCAGATGTCCGAGCCGCACCAGGGTCCTCAGTCGAAGATCCATCGCCGTCGACTTCACCCACAGAGACATCGGGTCAGCAAGCGGCTCCTCCTTCTCACTCAGCAGTTTCTAGGCCAGAGCGTCCTCCTCGACTTCCTTGGGGTCGGCTTCTCAACCCGGGGATTGCATCCGGGGTCGTAGAGGAGGCGGCTAGGGTTTTGGGCGGAGCTGGGCGCGCAAGCGGATTTGGGGGAGGAAGGCGAAGCGTTCGGGTGCAAGGAAGAAGAAGAATGCGATTGAATGCATGGGCCAGACCCGCGGCCTTTTTTGGGATATAAAAGGGCGGGCGGACGGTTCGGCTTCCCCACGTCAGCACGTGTCCGGATCTGCCGCGCCCCACTCCGCGCCTCTTCAGATTCCCGCGCGCATCCCGCGGGCCACGTCGCGTTGATTCCACGCACACGACCCGGCGGCGCCGCGATTCATGCGGCTTATTAAAGGAGATCCGACGATTGGCCTTTCAGGCTGAAAACCCAGCGGAATGCGTCTCCGCTACACTGCAGTCAAGGCGTATTTCACATAAATCGCTAGCCGGCTGCCGGAAGAAATCGGCACCGGGCGCTTTGGCTGCGAAGGGTATCAGAGGCTGGCCTCCAGCGAGGAACGCAGTCGACTGGTTACACCCGAGCGAGGGACAGTAGTGGCGTGCCCTCCGTGGGTCACAAGTGGGACGCCGAGCAACTCGGAGCTACTGGATTCTTCACCCAGACCTGACGAGCACTTAAGTCTCGAAGGCCCTGGTAACTGGGATTCCCGGTTTCAGTGGAATGACCCGGTATAAGACTTCGGAACTCGGGAACCTATACGCCATGGCTGGTTTTTTCTGGTTCGGACGAGGATTTCAGAGGCATTCCCTCAGGGGACCCTAGCCGGCCTCAACCCACTCGGGAAGGCCGGGTGCTACTTGGGAATTCAGTCAGGATTTATGGCAAGCCCCACGCCGGGTTATCAGTCGGTCCCTGCCCCCAGGGGTGGACCGGATGCCACCAGAAACGGCCCGTTAGAAGCTCCATCGCCTTAACATTCCTGCCTTACGGGTGAATGTTATTTGGCTCTAACTGTCTTGTTTGTAGGAGTTCCAGTCAGCCCTTCGCAATTTCCCAGTCAGCCGAAGTCAGTCGGGAAGATCACCCAGAGGCAAAGACCAGCCGCGGTGAGATCGTGAAGGACTCGGGGGCTACTGACGGTGACATGGCACCTGGGTACCATCAAGGAGGACGAATCCGGCCTCCCGGCCACGGGATGGGCCGGGCCGGCTACTCGGAGTCCGACTACAACACGGGGGCGCCTCACCGACGTGGAGTACAAGGCAAGGACTAATACCTGCCCGGCTTACCCGGGATTGGTTGTAACCGAATAGGAAACATATCTGTTAACCCGATCCGGACTCTGTAACCCTACCCCGGCCGACTATATAAGGCCCGGTAGGGGACCTCCGATCGGCAGACCACCTCATCTGACTTAATCTCCATTGTTTCATAGCTCAGGCCCCTTCGAGATCGATTCTCTAGGGCTTGCGGCACTCGGGATACAGCAATACCAACCACAAAACACAGGACGTAGGGTATTACCTCTCCGAGAGGGCCTGAACCTGTCTAAATCTTGTCTCCCGTGTGCACCCATCCAGATTTGCTGTGCTCACGCCGCCCCATAAGTAGTATTGCCGGAATAATACTCCGACAAATAGCATAACCCCCTACATGATATATCTACCATTCCTAAAAAGTAGTTAATTTGGGTTGGAGCAATCACGTTATGAATCACAACCCCTTTTCTTATAGCCAACACTTTTCTCAAAATATAGTGAAGATAGCCAAGAAGCATAAAGGCCTATAGTATTGTATCTTCTCGATCTACATTGGACACCTTAGGCAGCAACATAATATTCCCATAGTTGAGTCTGTCAATAGATAGATCCCCCCTATGGAAATCATTCAGCATAGCCAAATAATCACTCTTAATAATATCCCAGAAGCTTTTATAAAACTGAACTGGAAAACCATCTGTCCCAGGGGCCTTACTACTCCCTCTCTGAAGTATTGACCCTGCCTTTACTATGAACAACCATATTAATTCTAGTTTCCTCGGGATGACTACATGGCTGCTTGTAATATTCAGTAACATGTTGCATAAGCTCCTCCTCTTGTTATATAGTCCGATTGTTATGCTTCAAAGTCACAATATATTTCCTTCTCTTCCTCGCACAAGCTTTTAAGAGAAAATATGTAGTATTCCTCTCTCCTTCCAGCAGATCAATTCTTTTAGATCTCTGATACCATTTTATTTTCTATCCTTCTCTTAAAATATGTCTCAGCCTCCCTTCTAACACCAATATTTGTTGCCTAACTCCCACCTGCAACCCATATATCTCACTATGCTTATCTATTCTATCAATTTCTTCCAAAAGTTCTCTCTTCTCTACTTTATATTGTCCTTCAATATTCATATTCCAATCTTTAAATTTCTTTTTGAGTCCATCTTCTCCTGCCAAATATCAATACTAGAACTTCCCCTTACAGTTTGATTCCAACAGTCTTCCACTACCTTCCAAATGTCGACTCTAGTAAACCAACAAACTCAAACTTAAACTTTGAATAAAACACAACCCCTTGTCCAGTATCACTAAAAAGAGGAACATGGTCTGAAAGAGCCATATCTAGAGTAGATACGGTCACCATAGGGTATTGTAGCTCCCACTCATAGCTAACAAGAACCCTATCAAACTTCTCAAAATTGGATCCTCCTATTTATCGCACCAAGTAAAAATCCTCCTACTCATCACAATTTCCTTGAGCCCCATTGACTCAATGATTGCATTAAACAGAAAAGTCCACTTAGAAGAGGAAGTAGGTTTATTCTTCTCCTCCAACATTTTGGTTGTTACTATTGATATATGATATGAATTCATATTGATTCACATCAAGCTAGCCACATAAGATCCATATAATTGACTGCTTGAGGTTGGAGGACATGGTGGGATCTTGGTGTGGCCACACCAAGTGTTCCACTTTTTAGATCTTCTGTGATGGAGGCAGTTCCAGATTCTTTTGTTTCTATATTCTATTCTGTGTACGACTTGAGTCAATCGTATGCCGCCTCTACAAATACCTTTAGTAAGCCACACTGGATGAGACGTGATCCCATTGTTAGTCCCCTGTGTTTGTGAACTCTCTTAATATAGTGAAGATCACCAGTGTGCACTTATAGTTTTTTCCCATAATGGTTTTCCACATAAAAATCATTGTTCTTGTTCTTTTATCTATTTTGTTTATTGCCTACCAATTTCGAACAAGTGGTATTAGAGCCACATTTGTTGCCTGTCAATGTAGGGTTTGGTTCAACATGGTGTCAATGAATTAGGATCTTCCAGTGTTGAATTAGGATCTTCCGGTGTTGGTGTCAATAAATTATTTAATAGGTTTGGATATGAGGACTACAAAATTTCTCTGACACTATATGATGCTAGATTAAAGCTATGCAAAAATCAAGGAGAAGGAAAAAATCAGTTGAGATATTCACAAATAATTTCTTTCATCATGTATCTTACTAGTGCTACAAGATCGGACATCTCTTTTGTTGTGAGCAAATTAAGCCGATCTAATGCTAGTTCCGGAGATGATCATTGGGAAGCACTTGAGCAAGTATTGCGTTAATTGCGAGGTACAACATCTCTTGGAATGGAATTCACTATAGTGGATATCCTCCTGTATTATAAGGATATAGTGATTCCAATTGGATCTCTGACACTGATAAGATCAAAGCTACACGTTGATATCTACTCATTCTAGCTAGTGTTGTAGTTTCGTGGGGGTCGTGCAAACACACTATACTGATAAGATCAACCATGGAAGTAGAACTTGTAGCACTAGACAATGCCACTATTGAGTTTGAATGGTTAAGAGAGTTTCCTTTGGACTTGCCATGTTTGAGATACCAATACCAGCAATCCTTGTGTACTGCGATAATCAAACTGTGTTGGCCAAGGTTATTAGTACTAAGGATAATATGATATCTTCTAGACATGGTAAGATCAGAAGCTTAAATCTATCAACAAATTAAGAAACTCCGTATTGACTACGATGAATTAGATTCACAAAAAAGTCTGGTAGACCCTTTTACAAAGGGACTAGCATAGAAGGCGATATTCGTTGCTTCTATGGACATGCGAATGAGGCCCATCCATATGAAGTTACATCACAATGGTAACCCATACATTTTTTATTGGAGATACCATGACTTAGACTATGGAAAAAACAACTTATTGTTTTAACAACTGAGTACATCTTTAATTGTACCCATATCCAATGCAAAGTACTCTCACTGTATGGTAGGATGACATAAAGCCTTAATTTATTCCATGGGAAAGGTATTTGCCTATAGGATACCTATAAGGAATAGACCTACTTAAGCTTAACTCTGTGGTCGCTTTAGAATAGGCATTCTCAAAAGAGCTCATGAGTAGATACGGGAGTCGGGAGCATAACCATTAACACTCCGTTAAGGCGAGGGTCTTCGGTGGCCTAGTATCAATTTGGATACCAAGTGAAGTCTATCCATGCAAAACTATGAATTCAAGGCATAGTCCATTTAATAGTTGTGGAAGATGAATCTTGTTATTCTAGGTGTGAATTCAAGGCCAAATCCATTCACACCAAAACACTGGTATATTAACACTATTTTAGCACAATTATCTTTGACATTCTTTTTGCTTCTGCTTTGGAATTGTTGGGGCATTGTTAGAAATATGCCTAGGTGGCCCATGTGGATGAGGCCTATTTCTGAAAATTCCAAAATATTGCAAGGTTTAGTATCATATTGCTAAGGCAAGAAGGTGTGAAGCAACATACAAGGTGCAATTCATGCCCTTTATTAAAATATAAGCGGTAGTGGCATGGCGCACTGAGACTATTAGCACACAAAATCCACTCAGTTGTTTTCATAAATCTTGCTATTATCTCCTTCTAATCTGGCGTTTTGAATTGTTAATTCAAATGGCTTCATTCGATGTTAGTTCCATCGGTTACTAATCAGTACTGAAGGGAATTAAATGTTGTGGCTACTACTGATTATTTGTTTGAGCCATTATTAGTGTGAGGCAGCAACTATATAGATTGGAGATGTGAGGGACATCTTCTTTTTGAGCCCTTAAATTTTGCCATCTCTCTATCCACCATACTCTTTATGTCTCTCTAAACTATGCTGGAGTAGCGTGTCACTTGATCCTCGTTGACACTTCTTTTTGGCGTGCACCAAGGAATATTGGGGTGCTATCTCCGAACTCTTTGCCACATTGAGACCCGCACAGGACAACAATAGTGTTTCTAGGAAGCGTAACTGCTTGACCGCTCACTACATCGACCGTATTGCTCTTCATTGCAACATTGTACTGCGCATCATTGCACCAATGTACTACCTCAAACCTGCTTTGCTTCCAATTGTGGATTTGTTGTATGTTCTCCACAAAGACTACTGCTTGAATGATCTTATTTGTACTATCTACCATGTTAGATTGTATCGTGTTTCTCATAATGTTTTACCTGATATTTGCATCATTTACTTATTGTGAATTATGCATCCTATTAATTTTTAAATTAAAATATTGCCCATATTTTCCAACACTTAACCCATGAATCGTATATTCCAAAATTTCTAAGAAAATTATAGTATTCAAAGGTTCCATGGAATTTCCTTTGAACCATCCAAACAACACTTTTGTGTAATTCCTGTGTGTCTATTTCTGTAGAGTTCCACCGGAAATCCTACAGGACTTCACATCAAGTTCATGTGTCTTTCCTATCACTATGTTTTGTATTCCTACCTCCAAACAAGCCCTTACATTCCTCCAATTGTGAGAATAGTAATGTTTCCTATTGGAGTTTCTTAGGTCATTTCTACGTTTCGAAAATTTTCATTAAAGCACCAAAATTTTCTCCACAATTCATTTGTTCAAAACAATCCCCTATTTATTTTTCATAAGTCCAAGAAAAGACCACTCTTTCTCTCCGATACTTATGTAGCATGTTTAATTCATATGTTTCCCATTCTTGTAAGAATTCACTAGGTGTGACGTCCAATTCCCCTTTATTTCAACTAGCGCAGAACATGTTTAATCATCTTTAATTTATTTATACTTGCATAGATATGTAACTATTTATAAAAAAAACCAGATTAACTATTGGATGTTCTATTTGTACATAATCTTAGATCAGTACAAATATTGAAGTTTGGATCGTGAACATGTCGGTGGGTCAATACGTGACATTAAAGTTCGGATTGCGAGCTAATTGCTTGGTTGTTTGTACTAAACCGTCAAGTTGATTGTGAAAGGACCGAAGGTGCCGACTAGAGGGGAGGTGAATAGAAGGGCTAATTAAAATTACTTATTTTAAATTTGTTGAACAGATTAAGTCTTACCTAGTTGCCGGGTGAGCTAACTGTGTAACAGGTGAATAGCACAGGCAAGATATTATGTATGATTTAACACGTAGCAGTCACACATGTGGCTAACACAGGTGAGCTAAAGACTTAGAAATAATGTGCAACCTAACTGGCTGTGTAACAGGTAGCTAACACAGGTAAGAGATATGATAAATAGCAACTGTGACACAGCTAAGATAGCACCGGTAAAAAGGTGATCTACAATAGATGAACAGAATAAGTCTAAAATCACACGAGCATGCAAGAATAGCAAGTACTATAAGTAATGCAGTAAGTACTCAGAGACAAGGTGTTTTTCGCCGAAGTTCCCTGCTCTTCTCAGAGAGGTACGTCTCCGTTGGAGAGGCTACTTCGAAGAGATTGCCAGCACTGAATCGTGCTTGTTCTCCGAGTACCTGACGATCAGACATCTTCTTTTGCTTGTGGAAGTCATTTTGCTTGCAGCAGGTAGGCTTCAGATCACCTTCACAGACTGCTGGTTCAACTCACACAAGCTTGGGTGATACCAACAACTCCTACGCCTGTCTAGGAGTAGACACTCCAAGAGTAACAGGTTCAGCAGCAACAACTCTTGGAGGAACCAATACTCTTTGCTCAAGAACACTAACCCTCCCGAACTGACACTTAGGAAACTTGGCTTTTGTTCGGAGGTGAGAGGCTTTGCAACGGTCGAATATGATTCACTGGGTTGAGCAAGGTTGAGGTCGACGACCTCCCCTGGTCCCCTATTTATAGGGTCCACAGGCACCTGACCGTTACACTGTTGCCACGTAGGATTGAGTGGATCACCAGTGTCAGACACCGGTGACACAGCCAATCACTCCGCTCAACTATAACCAGTTCAGGCAGACCGATACCTGTGTCACCGGAGGTACACACAGGTAAACCCTTAACTGACGTAGCCGCACTACTCAGCCCGGTCTTGGCACATGACATGCCCTCGGCGCACAACAAACTCTGAAACCTAATAAGGAGAGAACTTCCGACAGTCTTCTGACTCAGCAGACAAACCATCGCAGTGCAGGTCCCATTAGCATTTACAAGCTCCCCCCGGTACAGAGATGTACCTGAGTCATAGAGCGCTAGACCACCTGCGACACAGCTGTGTCACATCGGTGACTCTAACCCCTAGGGTTTTCTACTGCTAGCACTGCAGAGTGCAATCACAAACCAGTTTCACACTTGTGCAAAACTATTGACACAGGGCCACTAACCTCAAAGCATCAGTGCCACTATCCAACATCCTGAGCATTGAGCAATAGAACCTCCACAGATCATTACTACTTCATCCCTCTTGATAGTACGGGTGTTTCCTATGGACTCAAAGAAACTAGCAAATCTAGGCTTTACCTGCCCACCAACTGCAGTCACGGCCCTTGATGCATCAAGCCACCATCACCTTGCTTGCAACTCCTTGCATAGCACCGGCTTCTTCACAGCTGTGGCACAGCTGTCTAGCACAGCCATTCCCTTAGTCCTGAAACCCACCAATGTACCTTTTTGGTGGTCATCCTTTTCTTGATGACCCTTCTTTCTGGAACCTACTAAACCTGCTTACACTCATTGTAAACATTAGATTCCAGTTTGAGTTGCCATTAACCATCAAAACCAAATTAGGGGCCTAGATGCTCTTTCAATCTCCCCCTTTTTGGTGGTTAGTGGCAACCCATTCAACAAAATTCGCATAACGATTTGAATAAGAGATACATGTGTAGGTTGTTTAGAATATACTCCCCCTGAAGCTGTGCACAAGGGATTTGCTTTTACCATGCTGGTGCATAGATTATGATTTTGGGTATGGGCAGAATTTCTTTACAACTTACACTCTTATCGGTTCAGAGAATTGAATAGATCATAGGGCATGTTTGAACTGAACTGATATATTTTACTTCTGATGCGGTTGTAATGACCAGAGCATATGAATATGTATCAGAGTATAGATTCAAAATGGTCATATGTATCTGAGCATAAGCTTAACATGAATATATGAATCAGAACAAAGCTTCATGAAGAATACATATGCATCAGGGCAACAACTCTTAAAGGTATGTGAGGATCAGAGCATCAAAGGGATCATTCACACATATCACAAGGAAATATTACTGCATCAGAGCAAAAACTTAGCAAGAATTTACTGCAGTTTAAATTAATTGTAATCAAGACAGAAGAATCAGAGTTAAAACAACAAGTCTTGATTACTCCAACAAAATATTAAAATTCCCCCTATATCCAAAATTCTCTCCCTCTTATATTTTCTCTCAAAGACTGTTCTCTCCCCCTTTGACACTAAAACACCAGAAAGGGGTGAGAAAGAGAAACATTTAGAGCTTGGTCTACAATAGCTGGAGAACTTCTGATAGCTGAGCCTGCAACTGATCAACCTTGGAGTGCAGACTGGTGACTTCTGTTCTGAGCTGAAGATTCTCTCGGCGCAGAGTTGCAAACTAAGTTGGCATAACCTTGTTCTGGTAGGCTCTGGTTGCTGCTTGAGACATAAGAGAGGAGGACAGAGTGCCATCTTCAGCCACCTGTGTCACAGATACTAACTCAGCTGGGTCAGCTGCAGGAAGATCAGCGGTGACACCAGTAGACACTTGGACTTGAGGAACAGGCACTTGGGGAGCAGGCACTTGAGGAGCTGTTGGAGCAGTTGTGGCACCGGGAGCTGACACAGCTGGGTCTGGTGAATCTCCAAATAAAGTTGGAACAGCAACCTCATCAAGATGGTCATCAACCTGAGGCCTGAGCTGGGTCTTGATGGTCTTCACTGAGATGTCGAAGGTGGATTCTGGAAGACCTGTTCGCTGAAGAATCATATACATGATGTATGACCCATATCTGAGCTTGGCTTTCTTGTCCTTCTGGACAGCATCTATCTCATGGAAGATGTATCTGGCCACATCAAAATGTTGATTTTTGGCTATGTGCACCAACACCTGTCAAACTGAATTGTAGACAGCATCTGTATTGCCTCCCTTAGGCTGAAGAGTGACATTGAGTATCTTGACCAGATGCTTAGCTATGATTGTGATGCCCTTGAAGTAAACATGGTCTGCTGGGGCATTGGTAGGGAATGAGAAGTTCCTTGGATAGAACTTCCTTCTATCAGCATTGGAGACTGGCTCTAACTTGAACAGATTAGGCATCCCAGGCTCCACTGGTGCATGAAACAAGCTATTGAACTCTGGGGCTGTGATTGAAAGCAGTTGGCCTCTTGTCTTCCGGAGCATGACATCTTGATTTTCTTGTTCTATCCAAACTGTGGCATAGAACTCCTTAATGACCTTTGGGTCATAATCTTGTTGAAGATTGCAGATGAGCTCCAGACCTGAAGCTTGGATCAGAGATTGCAGAGTCCTCAGCCTAGAGTCAGTTAGAGCAGACCAATCTATGGCCTTGCAATCAACAAAGCCCTTGGAATAAAGGATTTCATGATAAACACCCCTTTGAAGATCAGTGTGAAATCTAGGGTCAGAGCAAGATGAATCCAGGAATTCCTTATCTTCACTGAAGTAAGGGAAAATTGACCTCATTCTGATGAAAGGACTTGTGCTCATGGAGGCAACTTTGCTTCTTGACTTCTTAGGATCACTCTTAGGAAGTTTCTTTGCGGCAGCTCTGGAGATGAATTGCATCTGATTTGCCTCAGTCCTCAGAGCATGGGAGAATATGTAATGGTACTCTGTTTCCAAATCTTCTTCTCCTACTGAGGGACTGGGTGAGCTGTCTTCTTGTTCAGCTTCTTCTTCCTCTGCTTGATCAGCTGATTCTGTACTGGGGGATGAACTTTCTGCCTGGTAATCTTCATCCGAATCAACTTGAGGTTCTCTAGCCCGAGGTGGAGTCACAGATACTCCTCTTCCATCATCTAATTGACTTTCAGAGCTTTCTTCTTGATCAGCTGAGCCACTTGCCTATGCCACAGGTGAGGACACAGGTGCTTGAATACTAGGGGCTGGGTCAGCTGACGGTGACACAGGTGATGGAGACAGGTTTGGTTCTGGGGCTTGAACTTCTTCTGCCTGTGACACAGCTGGTTGAGGCAGCTGTGGACTTGGAGATTTGGCAACTTCTGGAGACTTTACTGAAGCAGTCTTGGGAGATGAAGAAGGCTCTTGGGCCTCTTTAATAACTTGTTCTTCTGCCTCAGACACCAGAAATTGTGAGGGCGACATCTGTTTCTGGACATCCAGGGAGGAAAGAGATTCTACACTTGTAGAGCTTTGAGTTCTTCTGCTTCTCCTCTGGTATGTCTGCAGATTAGACTTGGCTAGGCTGGCCACCTGGTGACACAGGTGGTGGCATCTCCTTCTTCAATTCTTTAAGAGCTTCCTTCTGTTGATCAAGCTGATCTTTGATTGATGGCTTGGAGCTCTGGGTTGTTTCTGAAATGATTTCAACATCTGGTTCTGGCTGTTTCTTAGAAGGAGGTTCTTCAATGACCTCAACTGTATCAGATCTCTTTCTCTTGATGCTTGGAGTAGATGGAGCTATAGAGATTGATGGAGCTACAGAGACTGATTTGATGACACCAGAGAGCATGCCTTGTTTGATTCTGAGTTCAGCACGCAAGGCATTTTTCTCAACTCCTGGTGGCAAGTCTTTTATCTTGCCCAATAGCCCATTGATCTCTTGAAGAATGATTCTTTCTCTGTCCTCTCGACTGAGCCCTGGTTGCTGTGAGCTTTGAGCTGGACCTGAAACTGCAGGTTTTCTGAAATCTGCAGAGAGTTGACCTCTCTTAAGCCTGATCTCAGCATACACAGATTGTCTCTCAAGACCACTTGGCAGTGTTTTTGCTTTCTTGATCAGCTCATCTATCTGATAAATAAGATGCCTATCTCTGGCATCACTGTGACTCAGCCCTACAGGTTTGTGAGTTGGGGCTGCTAGAGAGCTGTTGGAGAAGAGCTTCTATTTCTCAATTATTTGCCTTCTTAGCTCAACTTCCATATCATAGGGAAGTAGCTGACTTCAGCTTCTTGTGCAACTCTTCAATTTCTTTTGTTAAGGCTCTATCTTGATCAGATGGCTCTGGAATGGCCATAGACACTGGTCTTGACAAATCTGAAAGCTCTAGGCTTTTGGCAGTGTAAATTGTTGTCAACTGTTTCTTGATGGTCTCATCAGTAGCTTCACTGATCTGCTCTGCCAGTCTGTCTAAATCATCCAAAATGAGTTTGTCATATGCAAGGTCTTCTTGAGACTCTTTTGACTCTGGGACAGGTTCTCTGATGGTAAGTGTGCCCCTTGGCAACACTACATTAGCAGCTGATGGTTTGGAAACTTTCTTGACTGCCTTCTTTGGCTTCTTGGCAGCCTCTTTTCCCAAAGAAGTATGCTCAACAGTAGCTGAGGATCTTGTCCTCTTGGATGGAGCACGCTGAGAGCTGGACTTGCCAGCCTTAGAGGCAGCTGCTTTCTTTCCAGCAGCTATTCTTTGCCTGTAGCTCTTTGGTTTGCTCTTCTTCTTTCAGCAGCCTCTTCTTTCTGTCTCATCTTTCTCTTTCCTGATCTGAGTCTGAAATATTTATCTCTTTGCTCGACTCCTCTGGATCAGACCACTTTAGACCACTGTCAGCTTTCTCAGAACCTGAAGACATCTGAAGAAACTAGATAGATAAGAAAGAATGTAGGTGAGAGGAGTTCCTAAGATGCAGAAGATAGTAGCTAGTGTGAGACACCTGTGTGAAGAAAAGCTAACACAGGTGAGGACTTAGGAACAACTGAGGTCTCTGCCTGTTGAATAGGCGCACCTGTGTGACAGGTGAGACCCTAGCGGTGACACAGCTACGTGCAGAGGCGGACGGCAGATTGATGAAAACTAGGGTTTAACAAGGGTTTGCCGATTCAATTTTAGTCTAGATGGTTTCTGGAGGATGATCATGAGCAAAAGCAACCCTAAACAAGAACAATGCGCTATTGGATTGAGCTTTTAAGCGATTGCATTGACATGTACATGACTGGGCGCAAAGAAGGGTTTCGCAGATGCTTACTTTGATCGAGAAACCGAAAATGCGCGAAGGAATTGGCGCTGGAGCTCCTCGGAAAGCCTTCTCCGATGCTTCGAAAGATTTTCGAGGGGCGAAACCGAGATTTCATCGAAAACTCACGATTTTGGCGCGGGGCGGAAGACTGGGGTTTTGAGCTGGACGTGGATTCTGCGAAGACGCAGAGACGCTTTATATAGGCCGAAGGGGTATAACGATGGCTGTGTCACAGCTGACATGAGGACCTGTGACACAGGTATGTGGAAAGAAAACCCTATGACCTAAAGAGTCCGAAAGCATTCACCTGAGACACAGGTAGATGACTCAGGTGACAAGTATTTCATCTAGAACTCCGAGATAGAGAGAGTTTGATAAGAGAGCAAGCATTAGAGCACTATCAGAGAATCCTTATGTAATCTTCCCAATGTCAATTTGCCAGAAATTCAATCAAGCAAAACTAAAACTAACATGAGTTGATTTTGAAAATAGGTACACACGAATGTGCACACACAGCTGAAAAAGAATTCTCAACTCTAGCATATCACACACACCTGTGACACAGGTGATTAACATAGATGGGACATGTAAGGAATATAAACAGCAAAACATATGAGCTAGATACCAAGCCAATCCTTTTATTGAAGATTAGAGACATCAATGATATTCAATTCACTCCTCAGAGCACAGAACCTAGTCTCATCTAAGGGCTTGGTGAAAATATCAGCTAATTGTTTTTCAATCCTTACATGGCACAGCTGTATATCTCCTTCTCAACATGATCTCTAAGGAAGTGGTGCCTCACTTCAATGTGTTTAGATCTTTGGTGGTGTACTGGGTTGTTGGCTAACTTAATTGCACTTTCATTATCACAGAAGAGGGGTACTTGATTAAAAGATATGCTGAAATCTTTCAAGGTCTGCCTCATCCATAATAACTGAGCACAACAACTACCAGCAGCTATATACTCAGCTTCTGCAGTGGAAAGGGCTACTGAGTTTTGTTTCTTGGATGACCAGGACACTAAGGAATGCCCTAGAAATTGACAAGTACCAGAGGTGCTTTTTCGGTCAACCTTACACCCTGCATAGTCACTATCAGAATAGCCAACTAGCTCAAAATTTGCACATTTAGGATACCATAAACCAAAGCCTGAGGTTTGAATCAAATATCTCAGTATCCTTCTTACTGCCACTCTGTGACAGTCCTTAGGGTTAGCTTGGAATCTAGCACACATGCATACACTCAACATTATATCTGGCCTAGATGCACACAAATATAACAAGGATCCTATCATTGATCTAAATTCTTTCTGATCAGCAGACTTACCTTCGATGTTTAAGTCCAGATGACCATTTGTTTGCATGGGAGTATGTATAGGCTTTGCATCCTTCATGCCAAACTTGGTGATGATGTCCTTGGTGAATTTTTCTTGTGAAATGAATGTACCTTCCTTGAGTTGTTTGATCTGAAGTCCTAGGAAGTACTTGAGTTCTCCATCCAAAGACATCTCAAACCTTTTGGTCATCATCTGGCTAAACTCATCACTCATGGAGCGGTTAGTACTACCAAATATTATGTCATCGACATAAATTTGGCACACAAATAAATCTTTTCCATTTTTCTTTGTGAATAGAGTTGTGTCTACTAAGCCCATTTTAAATCCATTCTTGATCAGAAATTCTTTCAATGTGTCATACCATGCTCTAGGTGCTTGCTTTAATCCGTAGAGTGCTTTGTGCAATTTGTAAACATGATGTGGTTTCTTATCATCTACAAAACCTGGTGGCTGCTCAACATATACAAGTTCAGATAGTTTACCATTCAGGAAAGCTGACTTCACATCCATCTGATAAAGCTTGATATTATGATGAACAGCATATGCAAGGAGGATCCTGATGGCTTCAAGTCTTGCCACTGGAGCAAAGGTTTCTCCAAAGTCCAGACCCTCCACTTGTGTAAACCCTTGAGCCACAAGTCTGGCTTTGTTCCTTACCACTTGTCCATTTCTATCTTGTTTGTTCCTGAAGACCCATTTTGTTCCAATCACATTATGATCATGGGGTCTTTCCACCAGGGACCAAACTTGATTTCTTTCAAATTGACTCAGCTCTTCATGCATAGCATTTATCCAATCAGCATCCATGAGAGCTTCCTTTATGTTCCTGGGTTCAACACTGGAAACAAAAGAGTAATGTTCACAAAAATTAGCAATTCGAGAACGAGTAGTCACTCCCCTATTAATGGCACCGATGATCTGGTCTACAGGATGATCCTTCTGCAGCCTGCTGATCACAAGGGGTTCGGGGTCAACCACCTGTGTCACAGCTGTTGGTGTTGCCTGTGACACAGCTGGTTCTTCCTGCGACACAGCTGGCTGAGATAGGTCCTCTGCATCCAGGAGATCATTGGCTGGGTTGTACTCGAGCTCGATGTCTTCCTCTCCAGTGTCTTCACCCTGTGATGGAGAGAGTGGTTCTTGGTCTCTTGGTGAGGTAGATTCCTCCTTGATGGTGGGTCTGATCTCACCATTAGACTTCTTTTGAATGTCCTTACTCCCTACATCATTAGCAACTTGCTCTCCTTGAGAGCCATAAGACTCATCAAAGTCCACATCTATAGATTCTTCAACAACCTTTGTGGAGGTGTTAAAAACTCTATAGGCATGGGAGTTAGTAGAATAGCCAAGGAATATACCAACATCAGATTTAGCTTCAAACTTAGTGAGGCGTTTGCCCTTCCTAAGGATGTAGCACTTACAACCGAATACTCTGAAGTATGAGACATTTGGCTTGGAGTTGGTGAGCAGCTCGTAGGAGTCTTCTTGAGTAGTGGATGTAGATATAACCTGTTGATGGAGTGACAGGCAGTGTTGACAGCTTCAGCCCAAAATCTTGGTGAAGTCTTGTACTCATCTAGCAGTGTCCTTGCCATCTCTATCAGGGTTCTATTCTTCCTTTCCACTACTCCATTTTGCTGTGGAGCATATGGACTTGATAGTTCATGCTTGATTCCATGCTTGTCCAGAAATGCTTCCACCTTAGAGTTCTTGAACTCAGTCCCATTATCACTCCTGACCTTGACAAGGTTTACCTTCCACTCATTTTGTACTCTGACAATGAGATGCTTGAACTTCTTGTAAACCTGTGTCTTCTCCTTCAAAAAGAACACCCAAGTATAGCGAGAAAAATTATCTACAATGACAAATCCATACTTGTTACCTCCCAAGCTCTCATATGTAGTAGGACCGAAAAGGTCAATGTGTATGAGCTCAAAAGGTTTGGTGGTGGTCATGACATTCTTGGGACGATGAGCAGCTCCAACTTGTTTCCCGGCTTGACATGCACTGCAGGCTTGTCCTTCTCAAACTTACCTTTTCTAAGCCTATGACATAGTCATGTTTGCTCAGTTTGTTGAGAAGCTTCATCCCTACATGTCCTAGCCGCCTGTGCCACAGCCAGCCAACACTGGTCTTGGCCATGAGGCACCATGGAGCTGCTGCAGGTTGTTCGTTGAAGTTGACAGTGTATAGTTTTCCAGACCTGCATCCTTTGAATACTTGAGAATCATCAGATAGCTTGGAAGCTATAACCTCATCAGGATAGAAAGTAACTTTCATACCTGTGTCACACAGCTGTGACACAGACATAAGACTATAGCCTATCTGATCCACAAGCATTACATTGGATAAAGAGTGATGTTCAGATATGGCAACTTTACCAATGCCATTTACCTTTCCCTTGGAGTTATCTGCATAGATCACATGTTTACTTGGAAGATTTCATGTGTGATCTCTACAAACTCCTCTCTGCCTCCTGTCATATGTTGTGTACATCCACTATCCACAACCCAGTCAGTTCCACTGGAGGCAGTGTCCTGCAAGATTAGTTATTGATTTAGGGATCCAAACTTGTTTGGCTCCCTTAGCAGTTTTACCATAAGCAGAAACAGCAATTAATGAGTTAGAAGATCTGTTTCTATAGTTGATAGCCTGAGCAACAGATGAAATGACATGGATTCTCTTAGGCTTACTATCACCTGCAACCTTAGACAGAGAGGTTAGTTGGCTGTGTGAGTTACCGGTGACACTGGTGGGTACACAGCTGTGTAAGACACCGGTGACACAGGTGACTGTTACCTTTGGAACCCAGATAGCAGGCAACCATTTTGTCAAGTGCTTGTGACCTACATACCTAGCCACAACCTTCCCTTTTCTGTCCTTTTGTAGTACATAGGATGGGTTGGATGGAATGTTACTGCATTCCTATTACTCTGCATATGACCAATAAATTTGTTGTCATCTGCACCTGCCTGTCTCACAAATTTCTTGCAAGATTAAAGTTAGTGATAGCAGGCAGTTTATCTTTATTTGCAGAGGGAATGTAACCCAATCCTTTTCGGCCATCATTCTTCCTGAGCATTCAGCTCTGATGAGCTGATAATTTTGCATGCCAATATTGGCAGTGCATAGGCCTTTCCTCATAAGCCTTTTAAGCTCTTCTAGCTCCTCTTTGAGCTTGTTATGCTCATCTGCATCCACAGAGTTAGTAGCAATAGAGGTTGAAGCCTCTTTTGAATTATCAACTACACAACCTGTGGAAGTTAGAACATTTATACGACTAGCACAGTTTAAGCATGATTCAATAACAGCATGAGTAGGCAAAGGTGCATCAGTAGATATAGTAGAAGAAACATCAGTGCACATAGAATGTTTTGCCTTGAGCTCTTCATGCTCCTTAATCAGAAACTCATGAGCTGCCTTGAGCTTTTCATGAGCTATTTCCAGATTTTCATGGTCTAGCCTGAGATTTTTCCCTGTCATCTGTAACCTCATCATATGATTTCACTCAGCTCCCTGAGTTTAATCCCTTAAGGATATGTTCTCCTTCCTCTCCTTGCCATAGGCCTTATCTGTTCTTTCAAGAATACCCATTAGTTCAGCATAATCAGGAAAGTCATCTTCAGTAAGTACCTTTGATCCTTTGGCCATGAGACACAAAGGGGCAGAAGTGGATGGCAGTTGATCAGCTTCAGCATTGATCTCAGAGCTGTGTGACCTGGCTGTGTCACAGCTGGGTATATCAGCCATGCTGATGGCAATCCCAGTGCCTTGATCTTCATCTTCAGACTCTTCTTCTGAGCCTGAATCCTCAGACACCCAAGCTTGTCCAACATATGCTCTGGCAGTGGCTTTGTTCTTGGAGTAGGTTGGATGCTTGCTGTTGAAGGTCTTCTTCTTTCCATGAAAGTCCTTCTTCTTCTGTACTGACTGTTGTCCTTCTTCTTGCTTGGACAATCAGCAGCAAAGTGGCCTTCCTTGCCACACTCGAAGCACTGTTTCTTGGACAGCCTCTTTCCTTTGAATCTGTCACTTGACCCAAACTGCTTCTTCTTCTTGTAGAACTTTCTGAAGTTCCTTGTGAGGAGGATGAGTTCATTTTCTTCTTCACTGGACATCTCCTCATTGAGTTCTTCACTGCTATCACTCTCAGGCTGTGATGTTGAGGCAGTGGTCTTCAAGGCAATGTTCTTCTTAGCAGCTGGGGAAAAGCTTTGCTTGCCTTCTTGCTTGAGTTCCATCTCATGTGTTAGAATCCTTCCTAACACTTCAGTGGGCTTCATCTGTCGAAACCATCCTTCTCTTTCATCATGAGAACAAGGGTTCTGTAGGCCTTAGGAAGCACTGATAGAACTTCTTGATCACATCTTCATCATCTACCCGATTGGACCCTAGTGCCTTCAACTGGTTGGTGATGATGGTGAGTCTTGAGAACAGGGAGTTGATGTCTTCACCATGCTCATACTCGAATCTCTCCAATGTTGATTCCAGAAGGCTTCTCTTCGACTTCTTCAGAGTGTTGCTGCCTTCATAGATCTGCTCTAGAGTATCCCAGATATCCTTAGCAGAATCCATGGTGCTGACTCTGTTGAAGTCATGCTCCTATAGACCCATGAATATGGCAGTGGCAGCCCTAGCATTGTTCTGAATGTTTCTCTTGTCATTTATGCTAGGTGTGGTGGGTCTTCTATCCTGTAACCTGTATGAACAACTTCCCATACATCTGGGTCAATAGCAATAAGATGCATTTGCATCTTCCTTTTCCAGAAAGCATAGTTAGTTCCATTAAAGTAGGTATTTTACCCTCATAGCCCGACATCCTTTAAACTCTGGCTGTTAGGCCAATTCAAAGAGCAACCTGCTCTGATACCAATTGAAAGGACCGAAGGTGCCGACTAGAGGGGGGTGAATAGGAGGCTAATTAAAATTACTTCTTTTAATTTAGTTGAACAGATTAAGTCTTAGCTAGTTGCAAGGGTGAGCTAACTGTGTAACAGGTGAACAGCACAGCAAGATATTATGTATGATTTAACACGTAGCTGTCACACAGGTGGCTAACACAGGTGAGCTAAATGACTTAGAAATAATGTGCAACCTAACTGGCTGTGTAACAGGTAGCTAACACAGGTAAGAGATATGATCAATAGCAACTGTGACACAGCTAAGATAGCACAGGTCAAAAGGTGATCTACAACAGATGAACAGAATAAGTCTAAGATCACACAAGCATGCAAGAATAGCAAGTACTATAAGTAATGCAGTAAGTACTCAGAGACAAGGTGTTTTTCACCGAAGTTCCCTGCTCTTCTCAGAGAGGTACGTCTCCGTTGGAGAGGCTACTCCGAAGAGATTGCCAGCACTAAATCGTGCTTGTTTTCCGAGTACCTGACGATCAGGCCTCTTGCTTTGCTTGTGGAAGTCCTTTTGCTTGCAGCAGGTAGACTTCAGATCACCTTCACAGACTACTGGTTCAGCCCACACAAGCTTGGGTGATACCAGCAACTCCTACGCCCGTCTAGGAGTAGACACTCCAAGAGTAACAGATTCAGCAGCAACAACTCTTGGAGGAACCAATGCTCTTTGCTCAAGAACTCTAACTCTCCCGAACTGACACTTAGGAAACTTGGCTTTTGTTCGGAGGTGAGAGGCTTTGCAATGGTCGAATATGATTCACTGGGTTGAGCAAGGTTGAGATCGACGACCTCCCCTGGTCCCCTATTTATAGGGTCCACAGGCACCTGACCGTTACACTGTTGCCACGTAGGATTGAGTGGATCACCGGTGTCAGACACCGGTGACACAGCCAATCACTTCGCTCAACTATAACCGGCTCAGGCAGACCGATACCTGTGTCACCGGAGGCACACACAGGTAAACCCTTAACTGACGTAGCCGCACTACTCAGCCCGTTCTTGGCACATGACATGCCCTTAGCGCACAACAAACTCTGAAACCTAATAAGGAGAGAACCTCCAACAGCCTTCTGACTCAGCAGACAAACCATCGCAGTGCAGGTCTCTTAGCATTTACAAGCTCTCCCCTGGTACAGAGATGTACCTGAGTCATAGAGCGCTAGACCACCTGTGACACAGCTGTGTCACATCGGTGACTCTAACCCCTAGGGTTTTCTACTGCTAGCACTGCAGAGTGCAAGCACAAACCAGTTTCACACTTGTGCAAAACTGTTGACACAGGGCCACTAACCTCAAAACATCAGTGCCACTGTCCAACATCCTGAGCATTGAGCAATAGAATCTCCACAGATCATTACTGCTTCATCCCTCTTGATAGTAGGGGTGTTTCCTATGGACTCAAAGAAACTAGCAAATCTAGGCTTTACCTGCCCACCAACTGCAGTCACGGCCCTTGACACATCAAGCCACCATCGCCTTGCTTGCAACTCCTTGCACAGCACCGGCTTCTTCACAGCTGTGGCACAGCTGCCTAGCACAGCCATTCCCTTAGTCCTAGAACCCACCAATGTACCTTTTTGGTGGTCATCTCTTTGCTTCCAAGCCCTTTGATCTCGTTGACTAGATTGTTGAGGCGAGTATACATGTCGCTTGGTGTTTCTTGATCTCCCATGACGAAACGGTCAAGCTTGCCCTTCAACAACTCTAGTCTTGACTCCCGAACGGTCGAGGTGCCCTCATGGATTTCCATTAGAGTGGTCCAAATTTCTTTGGCACTCTCAAGAGAACACACCCAGTTGAATTCATCTCCACTCAATGCTCCAAAGATGGCGTTGATGGCTTGAGCATTGTAATGGATGAGTCTATCTTCGTCGGCCGTCGGATTGTCTTCATCTCCTACAATGTAGCCATTTTGAACTATTCGCCAAATGGCGGGGTTAAGAGATATCAAATGCATTTTCATCTTATGTTTCCATGATGCATAATGGGTTCCATCGAAGTAGGGTGCTCTACCGGATGATCCACCAAATGAATGAGTATTGTAAACATTTAGAGGAGGAACATTTTGATATGAATGAGCACTACCACTACCCACCCCCGAATCATCGTGCGACATCTTGGGCTCTCTAGGCGATAAAGCCCTAACAAGAGAGACCTCGCTCTGATACCAATTAAAGGATCACGATGTTGGCCTAGAGGGGAGGGGTGAATAGGCGACTAACCAATTTTAAACAAATGCTAATCAATTTTATAACTTTTGTGGAATTAAACTAGATTGATTAGCAAGGATGGCATATCCAATAAAACTAAGCAAATATACTAAGCAAGATAGATATGAGCAATATAAAAGACTTGCAAAGTAAATGCGGAATTGAAAGATCAAGGGACAAGGATTTGTTGCCGGAGTTCGGATCCTTGAGGGAATCCTACATCTCCGTTTGGGTAGCTCGATCACACGTGATCAAGAGCCAGCTTCCTCTCAAGCCTTTGTCCCTCGAGGACTCTCCGGAGTGTCCTCGACTTCTTCTTGGTGATTCTTTCCTCGTGGAGCCGAATCCCGGCCTTCACAAACTTCCCACGGCTCACCACACGGATTGGGAGCTTGTGAGTGACTCCTAACTGTCTAGGAGTCCTCAACCTCCAAGAGTAACAAGCGTGTTGAAGTCGCAAGGAGGTGAACCTAGTGCTCAAAGAGATCTTGACCTTTTTCCACTCAAATCCTCAAATCTCACTTCTTTTCTTTTCTCTCACAAAGGGGTGGCTTGGGAGCTTGAGAGAGGAGAAGCAAGAGCTCTTGAGTGTGCAGGAAATGATTTGCAAAAAGGTTGGTTGAGGAGAGGGGGTTGGGGGCTATATATAGCACCCAAACTAGCCGTTTTGCACTGAAAATGCCCACATCGGAACTTCCGATTCCAACATCGGAACTTCCGATCTGTTCAAATCAAACGGCTACTTTTCCCTCTCGCTGCACAATTCAGAGCAGATGACTCCGGTGCTTCCCTCCTGTGCTTCCGGAATAACCGGTACTTCCGATATGGCTCTTCTGGTGCAACCGGGATCATCGGAACTTCCGGTACACAAATCGGAACTTGGATGATCACTGTTGACAGTTGGCAAAGCAAGCCTGAGAGGACCAATGACATCTGGCTGTTGAACCTGCTCCTGCTGAGCCCTGCTTGAGGGAGGTGGTGCACTTGGAGCCTGAGAAGGTTGAGCCCTTGAGCTCCTGCTCTTCAGAGTTGGAAGCTTGCTTCCTCTTTCCTTGACATGCATGGTTCTTGCTCTGGTGGACTCCCTCTGTCCCTGTTCCTTCCTGGATTTGGATTCTTTAACCTTTCTGATGGCATTTCTTTGTCTTGAGGACAAAGAAATAGTATCTTCATCTTCCTCTGGCCTATATGGGGTGTCATCATGACCACCCTCCTATCTCCTCTTCTTTCTTCTTTCCTGCTTAGCTCTCAGAGCCCCTTCTCCTTCATCATTGGAGTCCGGTCCATAGTCATATTCTTCCTCACTCTCAATCTCAGCATCCCTAATACTGATCCCCTTTGATCTTCCTGCCATAGGTTCCCTGTGAATGAATGTAGATGAGGAGCATAAGGTAAGTTCTCATGAGCAACGGACGGAGAAGCGAGACCAATTGGATCAAGGTTCTGTTGACATGATGATTGAAAGTTTTGACCTGAACATCGGAAGTTCCGGTTGAGTCGGAGACTCCGGATACGAATATCCGGAGGTTCCGGCCACATCAGAAGTTCTGATATACACATCGGATGTTCCGATTTTCACGACCTAGAACTTCAATCCATTAATTCGTGGTGCTACCTCTAGATCTACGTGTGGAATGTGTATGTTCTATCAACTAGAGTGTTTTGGATCGAGATTTACCGACGAGAATGAAGAATCCCGCGAGGATTTGAAGAGGGAGATCGCGGGGGAGATCCTTTTGCCCTAACTTGGCGAGGAGGATTCTACGGCGGCCCACGAAGCTTGGATGCGTGGGACGACGAGGGAGGACGGCTTGCAACCACGTGGAGGCGGCGACAAGATCATCGGATCTTCAATCGGAGACTCCGGAGGAGCGAAAATCGCCTTGTGCCAGAAGTTCCAGTTGTGAGGAGTAAGAAAGTGAGAGTAAAGACTCTCCTTTTCACGTGCTTCCTTTTTAACTGTGCGAAGAGGTGAATCCCACATCGGAAGTTCCGATGTGGGGATCGGAAGTTCTGATATGAAGAGATCGGAAGTTCTGTATACGATTTTCCGGATGTTCTCGGTCATCGACCGGAGGTTCCGACCATATGACCGGATGTTTCCGATCTGGCAGTTTCAAATGCTCATGAGATTGATAGATGAGTGAATGAAGATGAGGAAAAACAAGTAGAAGCATTAGGCATATTCTTATGGACATTTACCACATCCAGTGGTCAACAACAAATTAAGCAAGGCTACATATGGATGTGATTTGGGTAAAATCAAGAGAAAATAGGCATAATTTTTCAATAGAGGCTTAGATTAGAGTAGTTTTTTTCTTAGAATCACTCAAAGAAAATGAAACTAAAAATTTGTGGTGTTGCCACCATGTTTGAGTCTATTTAAGCACTAAAGTCACTTATTCATTTGAGAATAGGACTTCAATAGGCATAGACTCAAGTTTTTGTAATTTGATCAATATGAATATGATATAATTACAAAACTATTGATTTATTCACATTTATATGATTGTGTCAATATATCAACAATTATGACACTCCCCCTATATGTGCAATTTCATCTAGAGCATGAATTCATCAAAGCATTGCACATATGTAAATGCAAGAGGTCAAGCCAAGTTTCTTGAATCAATGATATTAAGTTCATTCCTTAACTCACAAAATCTATGCTCATCTAAGGGTTTGGTGAATATATCCGCTAATTGTTTTTTCCGTCCTTACATGACTTATCTCTATTTCTCCTTTAGCAACATGATCCCTAAGAAAATGATGACAGATATCTATATGCTTGGTTCGGGAATGTTGGACGGGGTTGTTGGCAATCTTTATTGCGCTTTCATTATCACACAAAAGAGGCACCTTATCATAATTAATTCCATAATCCTTCAATGTTTGCCTCATCCACAACAATTGAGCGCAACAACTACCAGCGGATATGTATTCGGCTTCGGCGGTGGATAGGGCTACGGAGTTTTGTTTCTTAGAGGCCCATGAAACTAATGATCTACCTAGGAATTGGCATGTTCCAGAGGTACTCTTCCTATCAACCTTGCAATCCCGCATAATCCGAATCCGAATATCCAATTAGATCAAAACTAGAACCCTTAGGATACCAAAGCCCTAAGTTTGAGGAATGAACAAGATATCTTAGAATTTTTTTTAACCGCCACTAAGTGACACTCCTTAGGAGCGGCTTGAAACCTTGCACACATACACACGCTAAGCATGATATCGGGCCTAGATGCACAAAGATATAATAAAGAGCCAATCATGGAGTGGTATACCTTTTGATTCACCGATTTTCCATCAATGCTGAGGTCGAGATGGCCATTTGTTTGCATGGGGGTTCAGATGGGTTTGGCGCTTTCTATCTCAAACCTCTTCAACATGTCTTTGACGTATTTGGTTTGACATATGAACGTCCCCTCCTTGAGTTGCTTATTTGGAATCCGAGAAAGAATTGCAACTCCCCCATCATTGACATCTCGAATTTCCTAGCCATCATCTTACCAAATTCTTGTTGGAAATATGCCCTAGAGGCAATAATAAAGTTGTTATTATTCTATTTTCATGTTCATGATTAAGTTTATGTTCTATGCTAGAATTGCATTGGTTCTTGAATATGAGATTCAGAGGAAAACCTAATTGCATGTGTGGAATAATAAACACCATTCAGATCCCTAGTCAGGCCTCTAGACTAGCTCATGTATTGTTGATGGTCTTGTTTTCTTGATCATGGGCATTGCTAATGTAACAAGGATGCCGGCAATAATGGGAACACATTGTTAGGGTAACAATGGTGTTGGATAGACCCCCTTATGAGATACTGCGAGATCACTTCGTCAATATGTTGTCAGTATCTTCTCATTATGTGTTAACGTTTACTTGCGTCCTTAGACCATGAGAATATCGTAGACCCGGATACCGATGGTTTGCTTTAGGGTCATCAAACGTTTACCCCGTCACTGGGTAATTATAAAGGTGACTTTCAGGTACACCAGAAAGTATATCGTGGTTCTAGATATCTCAAGACTGGGATTTACCCATCCGGCGATGGAGAGATACACTCTGGGCCCACTCGGTATTACGGTGTCCAGCATCGCCTGGCCATGTATTGTGACTAAAAGGTTAGTCACGGGGATACCGGAATACGGAAACGAGAAAAGAGTACAAACCGGTAACGAGGATAACTAGGTATGGTGATCAAGGAGTTGATCACAAGGATACTGTCAAAGTCTCGCCTCGGGTTGTGTAACGTATCATGAGGCAAAAGGATGATATGCGGTAATACGAGGTTCGCTCGATAAAGATCTTCGATGATATGTGGGATCGTTATGGGTGTCCAGATCCCCCTGACGATTATTGACCGGAAGGTGTTCCGGACATGTCCACATATACTCGACCTATAGGGTCACACGCTTAACGTTTTAGCGACATTTAGGAATGCTACGATTTATGGAGAACAAGAGAGAAAGGTTTCGAAAGTGTTTCGGATGATCTCGAAAGTGTTCCGGGAGGTCCCGGATGGTTTCGGTGATGTCCGGAAGTGTTCCGGAAAGTTCTAGAAGGTTCTAGAAGGTTCCGGAAGTTCTAGAAGGTTCTAGAAGGTTTCTGGTGGAGTTGGACTCAAACTCCAACAGGGTGTCCCTGCTGGAGTAGGACTCCACCTGCCTAGCGAGAGCTACCCCAACCCCTATAAATAGAGGGGCAAGGCACCTCAAAGGGTATCCCGAGCAGCCCCAGAGGCAGCCCCAGAAGCAGCCCTAAACCCTAGGCCGGCCATCTCTAGATTGGCCACAGCCTTCTTTTTCTCTCTCTTCTAGATTGGATCTAGTACAGCTGCAGGCGCGCTGCTGCTTCTCCTTCTCGTAGATCCCCGCTGTTCTTGTGTCCTGGTCCACACATTACCGCGGTGTCGCTGATCCGGTACACGTGGATACCTCGGAGACGTCGTGTAACACCCAATTTGAACGATTAGGGTTTTGATCGGCATTCATGCATGCATGGCATCATCAACACCACACCTTGTTTAAACTTAGTTGTATATAAATTTAACTTTATAGAATATGTTAATATTTCATCCTCGGTGGATACGTTAGCAAACACCAATCAACGTATTGACATTATAGAATACGTGCATATCTCATCCTTGAAAACTCAATTTGTGGAAATTAACACCAATCAATTTATTTGATGTGTCGAACTTCGATAAAAACCCTAGCAAGGGTGGGGCCAGTGGACCCCGTCGATAAATCCCCCTAGTAATCCCCCTAGTAACTTTCTCCCTCTTAGCATTCCCTCTCCTCTCGAGGTTGCCCCAAAAAGAAACCCCATGGAATGATCCCTGCTTTTCCGAGCATCCGATGGCAAACCCTAAGAGTCGAGAATTAGGGTTAGGAGATAAGGCAAGCCATTGGGGACAAAAGCTCACCAAATCTTGGAAATGCCCTTAAGATATTCACAGGATGGTCCCTTGCAAGATTTCAAGATTCTTGAAAATGTTGAAACCTAGCTTCCGCTCAAAACCCTAACTCAAATTTGAACTACACCTCTATCTAGAACAGCTCCAAATTGATTCAAAACTCGACAGTAGTTTGGAAATAATGTTTAGAGGGTCAGGTCAAAATTTGGGAATTTTTGGAGTAAGAAATGCACATGAAATAATACAATTACTCCCTCTGTAGCAGATAAAAAGAAAAGAAAAGGAATAAAGGAAATGGGGAACGGGCCGCAGCCTGCTGGGCCGCCTCGGCCGGCCCATTTCCCCTCCCCGCGCGCGCGCCTCTCTCCCCGCACCCGCTGACACCCGGGGCCCGCCTGTCGGCGACCCCTCCCTCTCCAGTGCGCGGGGCCCGCTCGTCGGGGCGCCCCCGCCACGTCTCCGGCGACCAGAGGCCACTCGGGGCGGCACCCCCTCCGACAGCCCCCTTCCCGACCGAGCCGCCGCCCTATAAAGCGCCCCTCCGACAGCCCTTGCCTCCCTCCATCCTCTCCTCCAAAACCCTAGCAACCTCGCGTGCTTCCAGAGCTGCCGCCGCCGCGTCTTCCTCAGCTCCGGCCCCGATTCCGATCACCTCCAGAGGCCGCTCCGGTTTGCCCCTCCGTCCCATTTTCTTCACTCCAGTACCCCCCTCATCTCCCCTTAACCATCTTCGCCTTCTTATTCCAGATCCGTACACTGAAGCTTTTCCACGCCGCCGTCTTCTCCGTCTCCGGCAAGAACTCCGATGAAGAATCCCCAAGACTCCAGTATTCCTCCGGCCTCGATTCTTCCTCCCCGAGTTTCCTCTTTCCTTCCCTCACCTCCCCGTCGCTTTCTTGTCACAGATCCGTCCAAGGAGCACCGTCCCCGCCGGTGACCGAGCCATCCCGACGCCTCTCCTCGCCGCCAGCCTCCTCCAGGCCTCCCCAAGACCTCTCCGTGCACGCATCAGCCCGAGGGTAAGGCCGCGGTGCTTTTTCCCCCCTCTCCCCGAGGCTCGGCATGCCCCAAGCGTCGCTTGGCCGCCTCCGGCGAGGTCGCCGCCGTCCCTTCCACCTTATTTCTACATACAGACACCTAGAAGGGATAGATATGTAGGCTTGTTCTATAGTTATTTTTTTATCCTCTTGTCTTCTTCTCGTTGTCCCCTCTTTCTGTTTGTTCTCATACTTCAGCGGGTCCCAATGTTTATTTTACGTTCTTTCTTGTGTACGGTTTTATCTCGGTTGTTTTAGAGATTTCAGATCCGACCTACGTTGTTGTAATCCTTCGTGTACCCTTATTTT